>JASTWF010000701.1:0-137558 GCA_030390025.1 Squalus acanthias
GAAGAAAGAAAGAAAGGGAGAAAGAAAGGAAGAAAGAAAGTAAGTGATCTTTGTACAATCGTTTTATAGCCAATTCAGTACTTTTAAAGTGTAGGCACTGTTGTTACCAATTTGCAGACAGCAAAGTTTCACAGACAGCAATGTGATAATGAGCAGATAATTTTAGTGATACTGGCTGAAGGATAAATATTGCCCAGGCCACCAGGGAGAGCTTCCCTGCTCCTCTTTGAAATAGTGCCATTGGTTCTTTTACATCCATGAGAGCGAGCAGACGGAGAGTTTTAACATCTCATCCAAAAGACGGCACCTCTGACAGTGCAGCATTCCCGCTGTACTGCACTGGCGTGACACTCTAAATTTTATGCTCAAGTCTCTGGAGTGGGACTTCAACCCATAACCTTGTCTGACATAAGGCTGAGAGTGAGCCCCAGCTGAACATTCCAGTTTGTGATACAGAATCAGTATACAGAGTGAAAGGATAGGTTTTGGTCATCCATCTAGATTTGTACCTTGTTTTAAACACACCAACAAACTACTTTCACCTTGAACCAATGGAATTTTTTTTTTAACCCTGTCTTAATCTTAGGTGCGATCTTTAACCAACTTTGCATAATGATGCAATTATATAAAACATTTAATCAGGAACATAAAATAGCACAGCCAGCAATATATCAAAAGGCGAGCTCTAAAGTAACAATGAAATGGTCCCCGTGATCCTGCTACACACATGCACACACTTCTTTTGGGCAAAAATGAAAGAAAAATAACAGTAGCTTCCAGGGCAATTGTTTAAAACTAACCAAGTAGCAGTTACAAAACAGACAATATTGTAAATAAAACAGAAATACAAGCCATTCTCTGTAAATACAATAGAGCAACTGCTTAAAAAATTCTGACAGAGGAAAGCAATGTGGAGCTTCCATCAAGGATATTTAACACTTGGTCAAACTCTTTAAAAAAAAAATCATTGAGATTATTTACAGTTCAGCACTGCTCATTCGAGTCCCTGTCCATATGCCTAAGGATACAAAATGGTTTCTGTAAAGGCAGTTCACATTTTTTCTACACTCAGCAGTTTAACAACGAATGCTGTAATCACGGGTTACTTTTTCAACAGCATCTTTGCAAAGTCTGCGTTGGTCATCTTTTTGGTCTCTCCCACTAGAGAGGAATCACCCTTCGAGTTGCCAACCTGATTCCTCAATGTACCATTTTCAGTACTTCCTTCTGATACAGGCAAGCGTTGTAATGCACGCGGTACGAGTGCAAGTTGTGTTCGACCTTTGCCCCTCCTAGAAAAATATCAGGATTGATATGAGAGATAGTTCACATGAATCAACAAGCAGTCACAAACTTTCTGACTTAGCAGGCCCTGGACACTCATTTTCATTCTCAAGCCCTATTTAAAGGATTTATGTCACTTTCCACAGCTTATCTCTCAGTTTTGTACATCGAAGTCAAGATTCCCATTCAGTCCACCCATGAGGGCATATTGGCTGCCACTCTGGATTGGAGCTGCTCTACGTTTCTATTGATTGTCTCCCTGTCCTCCTCCGCCTTCTCTTCATCTTCATTCTGCTTTTCCTGCCACTATATGTGACACTCAATTTTCTTCATCCCACTTTCCACTCTCCCACCCCTCCAATACTAATTCATACCATCACAGAAAATATCTGCTCTCCCCAATCTTTCTAGATAAGTGCACTGACATCAAGGGTCTGATCAAAACCTAGCAGATAGCTCAAATGCTGTTTTGAGGTCCTTCCCCTCACCCCAGTTACACATTTCATTACATCCCTTGCCCTAACCCCCATGCTAGTGGCTCTCATCTTCATTACTATCTTAGCCTGTTCCCTTACATTTCCAGCACTGTTTAAGCTTCTCATTACTTACATCCCATCTCTCATTCAAGGTACTCAAGCTCTCTGGCATTTTTCATTGCTGAAATATCATCCATATATATATATATCTTTAGGTGATTTCAACCTGCACTGAAACTCATACTGCACCTTCACGTACTTCATGGTCATTGTATCCCTCACTCAACCTCCCCCTACACTGAACTCGGCCACCCCATCCCTGGCTAAACTAGTCCCTCCAAGGTCGTAATTACTGACTAGATCAGTTCTCATTTTGGCTATAAACATTTCCTTGCCTGCCTCCAACCCGTCCCCATGCCACAACAATCTGCAGCTTCTTCCCTATTTCTCCCCAGACAGACTCATTTTTTCCAAGATGCACCATTTACCCTCTCGATCCTTTCCTCACCACTTAAATACTATTCCTATACCCAATACTTTCCGAATGCGCATCCTGTTCCTATGTTCATTTGTAGCAGAGGGACACAAAATCAGAATTGTTTCCAGTACGGAATGGTTGAACTTCTAAACTGCAAAAGGTCAATTTTACAAAGTAAATGTCACTGTTCCTATCTGAATAGAAAGACTGTTGAAATATTCTTTAGAAAGACTCTACTAACTTCAAAATGCACTTTGACAAGAGAGAGAGATATATAATTAGAGAGAGAATGCATTACTGCCTAACAATTTGCATCACTGGTTTTGACACATGCACCTGGTCCCTAGCTACAAATAGTTGGACATCTGTCCTAGTTTATAGCACTGCCAGCACGAAGGATAGACTAAATAAAATGGAGCCACATATGAAACAGGAGTCTGCATTAAAAACAAACACAAGCACACAACATTTATAAACTATGTTCCTCATTCAGACGGTACCTGCAGGTATGATTGTCGTCTGAGATGAATTTCTGGATAATTTGACCAGCTTTAGATGGGCAACTCCCTGGTGACTAATTCTAACTGAATCACCCACATTAGCTGCTTCAGTATTTGTAACAGTTTGATCAGCACTTACGCTCCATACACCTGCCGAGGAAGCAAAGAGCCAGAAGATCTGCCAGTTTCAATCTTCGCAGTCTGCTTTCTCTGTGGAGGATTACTGATGGCCACGCTGATTGGGTGATCTTTAACCACCATTCCATCCAACTTAAGAACAGCCTGAGAGGCCTGGGCTTCATTCTCGTATTCAACATATGCCAGACCCTAAAACAAAAGTCATTTAAATGTTATTCAAACTCAAGAAATCGCAAATTAAAAAAAGGTAGGGTGTAACTAATTCACATTTGAGTTGCTAATGTATGGGACAGTCACTCGTCAACCAATACAAACTTGGTTGAAACATTCAGATCCAGAGAATACAAAGATAGACAGAAATGAAAGAAAATGGTCTTCACAGATCCTCTACATGGACTCAAATGACAGGCCAAGCTTAATAGCTTAAGGGAGTTTTCATTTCCTGGGGGGGGGGGCGGGAGGGGAGTACAAATACAACAACACTCAAGAATCCGCTTGATTGCCACCCCATCCACCACCTTAAACATTCACTCCCTCCACCACCGGCGTACCGTGTCTGCAGTGTGTACCATTTACAAGATGCATTGCAGCAACTGGCCACGGCTTCTTCGACAGCACCTCCTAAACCCGCGACCTCTACCACATAGAAGGACAAGGGCATCAGGTGCATGGGAACACCATCACCTCCAAGTTCCCCTCCAAGTCACACACCATCCTGACTTGGAAATATATCAACGATCCTTTATTGTCGCTGGGTCAAAATCCTGGAACTCCCTCCCTAACAGCACTGTGGGAGTACCTTCACCACACGGACTGCAGCGGTTCAAGAAGGCGGCTCACCACCATCTTCTCAAGGGCAACTAGGGATGGGCAATAAATGCTGGCCTTGCCAGCGACGCCCACATCCCAGGAACGAATTTAAAAAATGAGCCTCAAATCTGGCATGCAAGACTACAGGACAGGTGGTTTGGGCTAATTTTGTGTCAGATGTCTGCAGCATGTTGTAATTACTGTTCTAATTGACTTCATGGCTCTCCAGCACTGTGGTAGAGCGTGCACCTTCTGCCTGGTCAGTTGTCAGCATCACCCTTCCCACGTAGAATTTCAGTAATGGTTTGTAGAAGACCTAAGGAACTGACCGTCTGGGCTTTCATCACTCCGAATGCACAAGAGACTGTAATCTCCTAAAGCAGGACAAGTAGTTTTCAGCCAACATGAGCGTTCACAGGAAAACCAGCACAAGCCAGCTTGGCCAGTCAAAGTGCACAAGATATGTTATTGATAAGGAGAGAGGATTTAATATCTACAGTTTCTGGGCTTATGGACACACAGTTCCTTTGAAATTTATCAATTTTCCAGAGAGAGGAAGCTACTCAACATTTGCTCAAAATCAGAAATGTTCTTGCTTCACAGATGAGCTACACACGCCTTCTCAATAGGCTACTGTGTTAGAGGATGTACCTTTGGCTTTCCAGAACGATTAGTGACGAGACGGATCTCCTTTAGGTTTCCATGCTCTTTGCAGATCTCCTCCAGGTCCTCTCTAGTGCAGGAGAAAGGTAAACCTGATATAAAGACCTTGTGTTTCTCTAAGCTGGTGCTGTACCTAAACACCTGGAGAAGAAAAAGCACAAAACATTAAGACTTACACTGTTAAAAACGAGTTTCTTTAAAGTTCTGCTGCTTCTGTTCAATACAGTAAATCCTGTAAAGATCAGTCCCTCATTGCTGCCTTGCAAGATTTGCAAAATAGTGGCTACCAGAAAATAAGATTATCAGGATCTGTGACAGACAAAGCAAGTGGGTAAATGAGAATACATTGTTACAAAATGTATGAGGAAACAAAGGTCTGTGTGAGGATTGAAGGAACCATCTCAGATAAACTTGAGATGAGAGCAGAATTCCATCTCATCATATAAGCTTGTTCAATATTATTTCGAACCATATCACAAACAAGCCAATGGGATACAGACACCCTGCAGGCAGTGAGTGAGCTCAAGAAGTGTATCTGACAGGACCTGTGGTTAAATGGGTCCTTTCACTTTGGCCAATTGGAACTTCTTGAAAGAAAGGAAAAGTTGCACAAGGCAAAGGAAAAAAACAACAAAACCATAACACAGATACCAAAAGTAGCACCTTAAATTCTGGATTCTTTGCTTTGTCGACGCAAGGTGAAACAAACATTGGCCGGCCCTCTAACTCCTGACGGTCCAGCCGCAAGGCGTCTGCTGCCGCATTCTCCTCTTTAAACTCCACATAACAATATCCTCGAAAATGTCCCCTATTACTGTAAACAGGGCGGATGTCTGCAATCTGGCCAAAGCTTTCAAACATCTCCTTCAGCCTCTCCTCAGGATTGGGCATGGAGTATGCGAGGTTACTGACAAACACAGTCAGGTCATCCTTGCTGGTATCGTGAAGAACTTTGTTCTTTGTGACAGCTACAGCTTTTTGTTTTTGCAATGCTGGAGACTCCAGGGTCTTTGCACTGCTTTTACGACCAAATAGACCACATTCTGTCGACATATCTTCCTCAGCTTCGTCCAGTTCCCCAGCTCGAGGCTTTTTATTTGGTTGATCTGAAATTCAAAGGTGAATCATTAGAAATCTCCTCTTGTGGAGCAGGAGAATAGGGGGGAAAAAAACTAAAGCAACAGGGGAACCTGCCCAAGCCAGAATACAAGCCCGCTGGTGATGAAAATAGAGTAGTAGAAACCACAGTGTTAAATCTGTGATTTGGTTAGTCCTCAGCTGGAGTATTGTGGACAATTCTGGGCACCACACTTCAGGAAAGATGTAAAGGCCTTAGAAAGGGTGCAGAGGAGGTTTACCAGGATGTTACCGGGGATGATGGACTTCATTTACGAAGAAAGGTTGGAAAAGTTAGGACTGGTCTCCTTGGAACAGAGGAGGTGGCCTAATAGAGGTTTTCAAGATGATGAGAGGTTTTGATAGAGTAGATAGAGAAAAACTATTCTCTCTGGCGAGTGGGTCAATAAACAGAGGTCATAGATTTAAAATCATTGGCTAAAGATCTAGAGGGGAGATGAGGAGAATTTTTTTCACTCAGAGACTTGTCGGGATCTGGATCGCTCTACCTGAAAAGGTGGTGGAAGCTGATTCTATAAATAATTTTAAGCGGGAATTGGACAGGTACTTTAACATGAGGAATTTACAGGGTTACGGACAAAAAGCAGGGGTGTGGGACCAAGCACGACTGCTCTTTCAAAGAGCCAGCACAGGCACGACGGGCCGAATGGCCTCCTTCTGTGCTATAAGTTTCTATGATTCTAATACATAGGGGAAACCTGTTACTAACTGAATAGTACATGCTCCAGTATAGTCTGGCATACTTTTCTGGGTGCAGAAATAAATGAGTGTATCTGAAATGGGAAAATCCTGTTCCAACCAGGTCCTGTTGAGTGATTAGTCAGTCAGTACTAAACTTCTCAGTCTCGGATACCCTGATTGATATTTGAGACCAGAAATTATGTAAATACTGTCTCCTCTCACTTGTTCGGTATATATAAAAACATTTGGATAACTAACCAATGGATATCGCTAAATTATATCTGTTCACCATAAGAGCCTGTAGCTGCAAACTGAGGAGTTTTGTGGTACATTTGATGCAACAGCATTTCTCCTCAAGGCTGTGAGAACGAAAGCTTAAAATTTCCCCATGTTAGAGAACACAATAGTTTTAAAACAAATTCTTGCCCTTTCATTACTGTCCCAATCTACCAGATTTCCCCTCTTTAAAATGTTGGCACATACAGAATCGAGCTCATTCATTAACTACATGAGCTGCAGTCTTCTCACTGGGCGTCATACCTAATTGTTCGCCCCATTCCTCCTCATCTGCTTTGCGTTTGTCTCCAGGTAATGCCTGTTTCTGGGCCTTTTTTGCAGCTTTCTTTTCAGATCTGCCTTTCTTCCGCTGCACATTTTTCTCCTCTTCCTGTTTTGTCAGCAGGGCTTCCTTCTCTGCAGCCTGGGCAAAATATTAAAAATAGTTAAAAATTGGGGTTAAAAAACCGAATTCACCTCAAGGAGGGTTTTCTTTTTCTTTCAATAATATTTACAGCTAACCTCTGTGTAGCCTGGTCGAGTGAGCGGAAAGAGTACTAACATGCTTAGATAGCTAATTAATGTATATTGCCCAATCATATCTGTCCCCCACAGAAACCAGCTGCTGCTCACCTAATAAACTGTGAAAGAATTTTAATTTTTTGTAGTTACTAAAGTCAGTGTTCAGACCAGCGGCCTACAGACAATCTTCCCTGTAAGCTGCACTTTGTTCTGCGGGTCTGTTTCTTTTAATGCGCAGTCCCTTTAAATTTTTTCACACGCCCGGTATTTACAATGTAAAAGCTGGTGAGCGGCCTGCCCGGGACCTTTCAGATTACTGTGCAGCCGTGCGTGCACACACCTTAGCGGGAACATTGTCTAAAGAGAACCCAGGAGAAGATGAGATACTGGTCATGAAATTTGTACTATGCCTGGTTGCTTCCTGCTTCCCCTATTTCCCTTACGGCGGGGAATACTGGTGGTCACGTGCCATTGGCCTGGTGGGGGAAGAGGCAGAGTTGGTGTATGGGGTGGACACCTTTCATCACAAGACAGTGCTGGCAGAGTGTCCACACCATGGGATTGACCCCATTGTTTCATAGACGAACGGCCCCACGGTGTTTGGTCAGCATTTTCTGTTTCAATTTCAGACCTGCTTCATTCACAGCCCTTTTTTATTTGTGTGGATCACTCCCATATCTTTTCACGTTCTCAACCATTTGCATGTTCTTTTTGTCTTTCCATAGCCTCACTGATGATCTTTAGCGAGTCATTTAATCCATTTACTCCCTGTCTGCAACTGGATTAGTTCTGACGATGGGTCATCGACCTGAAACATTAACTCTGTTTCTCTCTCCACAGATGCTGTCTGACCTGCTGAGTGTTTTCTAGCATTTTCTGTTTTTATTTCAGATTTCTAGTATTCGCAGTATTTTCCTTTTGTTTTAGTGGCTTATCTGTTAATTCTCTCCTCTCCCCCTTTTCTCTTTATTTTAATCAACCTTACTAAAATGTCTACTTATCCGTTCTGATGTAAGGTACAGACCCAAATGTTAAAACCTGCCTTTTCTCTTTATGGATGCAAACTGATCTGCTATATATTTCCAGCATTTTCTGTTTTTCTTTTACATTTCCAATATTTGTATTTTTTTCTTTTTGATCTACAATTAAAACAATAGGGCTAGAAATTTGTCCCGGGTGGTGGCACAAAGCGGGCAGTATTGGATTGGCCGCCCGTTACACACAACGCCTGATATTCAGTTTCACTGACTGCTTTTCAAGCCCTAGCTGTCCTGATTCCTACAACACATTGTTTCTTTCAAAGTCTCCTAGTATTGTGTATTCAGCTAGATTGGCTTTTGCAATTATCAAAACTTGAACCATTCCTCAGAGTTGGCTTCAAAAACACTGAAACTTCCCTCTGATCCAAAATGTGATGAAACTCCCCATTTGTCTCAGAAGTTTCTATTCTTTACTATGTTGACTGGGGAGTCAGCCAGCACACAGCACCTGACCTGGGATCACTTCATGGTATAGTGTAGAAGGGGCTTTACTCAGCATCAAACTTGTACTGCACTGGACCTGGGCGTACTGACCATCGGTGCCAAAAGTGGAAAAGAACTCTATTCTCTAGTAATGGAATCTCCAATCTTAATGAACACACAGAAGGGGAATTCAGAGGGTGCGTCATTCCAAGCCACCCCTGCACACCTTCCTATGGTCAGCCCTAAGAACGGCTTTGCCAGCCTCCCTTAATGTACAATGCATATCAATGATTACAATGCATCCCCTACAGTATTGACGAATCATGTCAGAAGCCATTGCACCCCAGCATTGGAAGAATCTCTCCCTCTCTCCTGGTATTTCCAAAAGCGACTTCCCACTGGCAAAAAGTGCAATTCACAGTATACTAACTTTGGCTCTCCGCTCATTAACTCGGTTAAGTCTGGTCTCCGTCTTCTCTACAGCTAGGTCCCAATCTTCCAAAGAGCCTGGAAAACGAGAGAATGGTAAAAGGTGTTTGTATTACTCAGAACGAGTTTCAGGAATCCTGTTGGAAGTCTCTCTTAAATTACTGAAGGAGATGGTTCAGTGTTAAAAAGAGTTGTCATTATTTCTTCTCATTGACATTTCTTGACCACAACTGTTACAGAACCATGCTTAAAAGAAGTTGGATAAAACTTGGCCAATAGGATTGATTCCCTGCAGCTCAGCAAATGTTTCCAGTGAGTAGCTGAGCCATACAGGCCAGATTTGATCCTGGGACTGGGACTGTGCTGCATCAGCTGAGCTCAGGCTGTTGGTTAGACTCCTACAATTAACATCAGTGCCACTGGGCTGGAGGGAGAAAATCAGCCTTGCTTCCTGGTTGCTATCCAGTGACACCTGCTGATAGTGTACGTTGGACACTGGGTGAGAATATGATCAGATTCAGCTGTGATGCCTCCTCGGTCTAGTACCTGCTTACTGCCAAAGGTCACACATGAATCAGGGCCACTTAGCTAAGGTACTGAAGCGTGATTAGTGCCTTTGGAATGTAAGTGAACACCTTCAGGATAGGAGAAAAGTGAAGAAAGAGAGAAAGAACTTCCATTTATATAACGCCGTATCGCATCCTCCGGATGTTCCAAAACAAATTATAACCAATGCATCACGTTTGAAGTACAGCCCCTTTTATGAGGCAAATATGGCAGCCAAATTTGAACACAGCAAATTAATGAAAGATCAGATAATCATTTTTAGTGGTGTTGAATGAAGGAGGAATGTTCCCAGGATACTGGCATAACTCCCTGCTCTTCTTCAAATAGTACCATCAGGCGAGAAGAACTTATTCTTGTGAGCTTGATAACTGCACTGTAACATCCTGAGTGTACAGCAGAGACTGATCCTGTCCTTACCAGATAGCCACACAAAAATACTTTCCACCCAGAATGACGTGATAGCGATCAGGAGCAGGAATATTTGATGTTTTTTTTCCTGCCTTAGACCATGGGCATTGTAGCACTTCTACAAGAATCAGCTAATTCATCATAGAGCAGGGATTGAACCTGGTACCTTTCAGTCTGTATGACTGAATACCATAGCATGTACTGCATTTACTCACCAAATCATTGGGACAGTCTATCTTGATGTTTTCATTGAGAATGAGAAAGTTCAGGATTCTTGGGGCCAGAATGCATCATAAACCTCTCAATTTCTTTGGAACTACAAAGTAGCAGAAGAACCACACAAAGCTTCCCTAGTCAAGGGCACTTGTTCTGTGGCTTGGGAAAGAATTTTCCACACCTGTAGGATCAGACGTCCTTCAATAGTAACACCCTCTGACTGTCCGGAGATCAGTTCTTGAATCTCGGCTCTATTAAGTGCAGGGAATATAGCCTTCCCTGACAATCTGTCTTCTGACAAGATAAGGTCACACTCATTTGAAACAGTCAGATGCAGCTCCTCAGCAGCCACCACTGTCATGCAGGTCAATATTCGTAATGGGGTGGGACCCTAGTAAAATCTGCAAGTACTGTAGTTCCAACGAGCGCATCAACATTTGCAGGGAGTCCATGGGAATGTGACAGTATCTGCAAGGGGTCCCTGAGAGCAAGAGGCTCCTGGCAGAATGTCAATATTTCCATGAGGCACCTCATCCACTGCCTTCGAAACAAGTCTCAGTCTCAAAAATATTTCACATATTTCAATCCAAACTAATATAAATTAATCTCATTTTACTTTTTCCACCCAAGTAGTCCTTTGTCCTTTACTCAGCCAGCATGAGTGAGGACTGTGTTAACAGCTTCACTTTCACATTACACACCCTCACTTCATTTTCAACTGCATAATATACTCCAAGGTCTCCGGTATTCTTTCTCGGACACTTAACATTATACACTCACTTACCCTCTACCCTCTCGAAGGCGAGCAGCACATCACAGACATGCTCAGGATAGTCGGTGGTACATTGTACTGCCCGAAGCAAGGCCTTTCTGCAGTGCTGGGGGTCACCATGAGCTCTGCAACATAATAACGTGCAAACAGAAAATATAGTGAGTGTTTTGTTAATGTATGCAGATGCGCGTGCAAGCAGTGGCAGTTATGGCACCTGTGATGGGATCCACAGATCCACTCACTCGGTCTTTGCTGTAACATGCATTTTTCTAAGGACACAATTATGTTTCCTTGCTATCCCTGTAGCCGGAATGATTGTTTTTAATAATATGCTCTTATTTTTCATTACTCCTGCGTTATTTTTATCAGGTATTTTATTATTAATTCCTATAACCTTTCCTGTTCCCTGAGTATTTACATTATTTTTGTCTCTATATGTACGCTGACTTTAGCTCCCATCCCTTTTTTAAAAAAATCTTTAGGTTACTACTATATCCACCCGAACCCTCTCCCCACTTTACTAGTTTAAAGTCCTTTCTATGGACCTTGGATCCCACACAGTTCAGGTGCAACCCATCCCAGTGGTACAGCACGTGAAGAATGGCCACCTAGACAGGGTTCTGAAGAGCACCCACTGCCCGTACACCATACTCCTACATCAACCAGTGCCTTCAGGAAAGGATAGAAGACAATTTGTGAAAAATAAAAGTGAACTGTTGTTTGACGAGACTGATGCTCTTACCGCTCCAAATTGCAGTACTCCAGCCACATGTTGGCGTACATTGCATTCCCTTTGGTCATTATTCTATCCCAGAGTTCCCGAGCTTTCTGCATGTTTTTACAGAGTCTTGCCTAGAAAAGAATTTAAAATTGTAAGCACACAAACAAGGGGCGAGCAATAATCATAATACTGTTCAACCTTCCTATAATCAAAAACACAGTACAAACCAATTCTCCTCGTCCCCAGAGACTCAGCACAAACCACCTCTCTTCATCCCTGGGACCACACGGCACAAACTAGTCACCCTCATCCTCAGGGACACACGGCACAAACTAGTCATCCTCATCCTCAGGGACACACGGCACAAACTAGTCATCCTCATCCTCAGGGACACCCTGCACAAACTAGTCATCCTCATCCTCAGGGACACCCTGCACAAACTAGTCATCCTCATCCTCAGGGACACCCTGCACAAACTAGTCATCCTCATCCTCAGGGACACCCTGCACAAACTAGTCACCCTCATCCTCAGGGACACCCTGCACAAACTAGTCATCCTCATCCTCAGGGACACCCTGCACAAACTAGTCATCCTCATCCTCAGGGACACCCTGCACAAACTAGTCACCCTCATCCTCAGGGACACACGGCACAAACTAGTCACCCTCATCCTCAGGGACACACGGCACAAACTAGTCACCCTCATCCTCAGGGACACCCTGCAGAAACTAGTCACCCTCATCCTCAGGGACACATAGTGTAAACCACCCTTACTCATTCTCAGGAACAGCACAAACCACCTGTCCTAATTCCTAGACACATGCAGGGCAAACCTTCTCTCTCTTTGTTCCCAGGAACACAAAGATAAAGCAGCTACCTCCCCAGAAGCACACAGCACAAACCATTCTTCCTCATTTCTAGATACACACATTGCCAGTTTCCCCCCCCCCCACCCCACAAAACACTTTTAATAGGACTACATAAGTCTGACAAATCACCTAGATCACCTTTGCACAACTTATATATAGGACAAGTGGCTGAAGTCAGTAGAGTACGCTGGTAATAATGAAGCTTTTGAATTTACAGATGAGGAACAAACAAAAAAAACTGGATAATTGTGTCCTTGATGAATCTTATTCAAATCCAAGGAGGCCCGGCAATTATTTGAAGAGCACTTAATTAGGCTGGAATGTTCAAATTATTGAGTCAGCTTGGAATTTTCAGAGATAAGTGAGGTCATATAGCTTCAGCAGTTGCTAAGGCTAGAAGATGAAAAGAATGCTGAAAATAAAGGTAAAGGTTTACGATAACATAATGGTTTAGCACAGATTATATTTATTATTTTCCTTTTGGAGAGCTGGTGTAGTACATCTACTGCAAATATATTATAAATTCACTTGTTAGCGAAGCTCTGAAACAAGGTCTGGTGTGATGCTCTGACAATTTTTGAAGATGCGAGGAAGATCCTGTGGAGGCACAGGACAGATCCAGTAGCCAAAGACATTTTTAAAGAAAGATTTGGACATATTACCAAAGTATACCTAGCTAACAGGACTAGTGAAGGTACTCGTGAAATTGTGAGTGGCTAAGAACTCACCTATGAGATCAATCTAAAATACAGCAATGAGAAGTCGCACAACACCAGGTTATAGTCCAACAGATTTATTTAATTTTACAAGCTTTCGGAGCTGTCGCTCCTTCGTCAGGTAAGTTAGCAATGAGAGAATCTCCCAGAATTCACAATTTAAACCCAGACAAAATCTATTCACATTATTCGCTACAACAAAGAGCACAGCCAAGACAATGAGATGTGTCCCAGGGGGTCCAACGTGTCAAACCACCTGCTGGCTGCATATCCTGTCAATTTGTGTTCTTGTGTTAGCCTTTTTAAAAAAAAACCAAAAAAAACACCTGGGAAGACCGGCCTGTTTAAATTGTGAATTCTGGGAGATTCTCTCATTGCTAACTTACCTGACGAAGGAGCGACAGCTCCGAAAGCTTGTAAAATTAAATAAATCTGTTGGACTATAACCTGGTGTTGTGCGACTTCTCATTTTTGTCCACCCCAGTCCAACGCCGGCATCTCCACATCATAAAATACAGCAGGCAGACTATCTAAGATAAGGACCGAAAAGACCCAAAATGTTTGTGCTGCTCTTCTGGGGAGGGAGCTGCTTCACCTGTGTGCTCCAGCTGCAGGTCTCAGCTATTGTATAACATGGAGTTAAATAACATAGAACACAAATACATATACACATATGTAAATATCTACAAAATATTTGAACAAAGATGACCATGTGAACTTATGAGAAAACAACCAGTTATGGACATCAAAGTCTCGTTTCCGTCTGTTCATGTATATTCAAACCCAAGTTAAGCAAAGCTGATCTCCAATAGCAACTTGCACATATATCTCCACAGATGATTCACCGCTGTCACTGGGGACAGAATAAGGGCAAGCTATTGAAATCCCACAGATGCGAGGCGTGCATATGCATGGTGTGGTTGAGCAAATTGGAAGCAAGCCATTATGATCTTGTGCAAGCAAGTTTCCTCCCAGCACAAGCAGCCCGGCTGAGAGAGGGGTAAAAACAGAAAATGTGCAAAAACTCAACATGGGAGCAGATCCCTCATGCACACAGTGGAAGATCATTTCTTATGTAGAGGTATCCTCCACAGGGGCAATCCAGATAAAAGGGCTGCATAAACCAGAGTGTAAGGGTGCTGTTTCTTCACCACCCCCAGAGTCAGCACAAGCAAGAACTTGTTGCTGTATGTCTGCAGTGGGGTACACTGTAGGCACACACATGGAAATAAGTACATGCAAACAATTTAATATTGTGGGCTGGTTATCAGAGAATGTTGCCTCTGTCCTGACCTCAATAGTATGTTGCCACACATAAATCATCTACTCAATGGGAAAGAGATTTAGTAGAATTTTTCAGATTTATAAAATGACTGACAAAGTTGACCCAGACAAAGTATTCACACAAAGGTTTCAAAAATTAACAATTTAAAAACAAGGATATTAGGAGTAAATAGGGAATCCAGACCAACGCATTTCACACAACGGGTAATTGCCATCTAGAATAAGTTACCTGGGATGGTCATTAAACAAATAGAATGAATGGGCGATTGATAAGAGACTGCTGGGAATTGATCTGAAACATGCATTGCTGCCCATAACACAGAGTTTACTGATACCTGATTCCCTCCTCCTTCAAATGTTTCCAGAAGACAAAACAGACAAGCCAAAGCCTCATCCAAATTAATCCAGAAATCATTTAATTACCTATATGAAGATAGAGCTACCATTCCCAAAGACCCACAGCAACGTGGTTGACTCTTAACTGCCCTCTGAAATGGCCTAGCAAGCCACTCAGTTGTAACAAACCGCTACGAAACACAATAATAAGAATAAAACCGGACCGACCATCCAACATCGACCTCGGCACCAGCTACGGACACGACAACGGCACACCCAGCCCAGTCGACCCTGCAAAGTCCTCCTACCAACATCTGGGGACTTGTGTCAAAATTGGGAGAGCTGTCCCACAGACTAGTCAAGTAACAGCCTGAGAGTCATTCTCGCAGAATCATACCTTTCAGCCAATGTGCTAAACTCCTCTATCACCATCCCTGGGAATGTCCTGTCCCACCAGCAGGACATACCCACCAGGGGTGGCGGCACAGTGGTACAGTCAGGAAGGAGTGACCGTGGGAGTTCTCAACATTGACTCCAGACACCATGAAGTCTCATGGCTTCAGGTCAAGCATGGGCAAGGAAACCTCCTGCTGATTACCACCTACCGCCCTCCCTCAGCTGATGAATCAGTACTCCTCCATGTTGAACACCACTTGGAAGAAGCACCGAGAGTAGCAAGGGTACAGAATGTACTCTGGGTGGGGGACTTCAATGTCCATCACCAAGAGTGGCTCGGTAGCACCACTACTGACCAAGCTGGCAGAGTCCTGAAAGAGATAGCTGCCAGTCTGGGCCTGCGACAGGTGCTGAGAGAACCAACACGAGGGAAAAACCGACTTGACCTCATCCTCACCAATCTATCTGTCGCAGATGCATCTGTCCACAACAGCATTGGTAGCAGTGACCGCACAGTTATTGTGGAGACAAAGTCCAGTCTTCACACTGAGGACACCCTCCTACGTGTTGTGTGGTACTACCATCGTGCTAAATGGGATAATTCAGAACAGATCTAGCAGCTCAAAATTGGGCATCCATGAGTCGCTGTGGGCCATCAGCAGCAGCAGAATTGTATTCCACCACAATCTGTAACCTCATGGCCCGGCATATCCCTCACTCTACCACTATCATCAAGCCAGGGGACCAACCCTGGTTCAATAAGGGAGTGTAGAAGAGCGTGCCAGGAGCAGCACCAGGCGTACCTAAAAATGAGGTGCCAATCTGGGGAAGCTGCAACACAGGACTACATGCATGCTAAAATGTGGAAGCAGCATGCTGTAGACAGTGCTAAGCGATCCCACAATCAACGGATCAGATCAAAGCTCTGCAGTCCCGCCACATCCAGTCGTGAATGGTGGTGGACCATTAAACAACTAACGGGAGGAGGAGGCTCCATGAATATCCCCATCCTGAATGATGGTGGAGCCCATCACGAGTGCAAAAGACAAGGCTGAAGCGTTTGCAAACATCTTCAGCAAGAAGTGCCGAGTAGATGATCCATATCGGCCTCCTCCTGAGGTCCCCACCATCACAGGAGACAGTCTTCAGCCAATTCAATTCACTCCACATGATATCAAGAAACGGCTGAGCGCACTGGATACAGCAAAGGCTATGGGCCCCGACAACATCCTGGCTGTCATGCTGAAGACTTGTGCTCCAGAACTAGCTGTGCCTCTAGCCAAGCTGTTCCAGCACAGCTACAACACTGGCATCTATCTGACAATGTGGAAAACTGCCCAGGTATGTCCTGTCCACAAAAAGCAGGACAACTCCAATCCGGCCAATTACCGCCCCATCAGTCTACTCTCAATCATCAGCAAACTGATGGAAGGTGTCATCAACAGTGCTATCAAGCGGCACTTACACACCAATAACCTGCTCACTGATGCAGAGTTTGGGTTCTGCCAGGACCACTTGGCTCCAGACCTCATTACAGCCTTGGTCCAAACATGGACAAAGGAGCTGAATTCCAGAGGTGAGGTGAGAGTGACTGCCCTTGACATCAAGGCAGCATTTGACCGAGTCTGGCATCAAGGAGCCCTAGTAAAACTGAAGTCAATGGGAATCGGGGGGAAAACTCTCCACTGGCTGGAGTCATTCCTAACACAAAGGAAGATGGCTGTGGTGGTTGGAGGTCAATCATCACAGTCCCTGGACATCGCTGCAAGAGCTCCTTAGGGTAGTGTCCTAGGCCCAACCATCTTCAGCTGCTTCATCAATGACCTTCCCTCCAACATAAGGTCAGAAATGGGGATGTTCGCTGATGACTGCACAGTGTTCAGTGCCATTCACAACTCCTCAGATAATGAAGCAGTCCATCACCGCGTGCAAAAAGACCTGGACGACATTGAGGCTTGGACTGATAAGTGGCAGGTAACATTCGCGCCACACAAGTGCCAAGCAATGACTACCTCCAACAAGCGAGAGTCTAACCACCACCACCCCTTGACATTCAATGGCATTACCATTGCCGAATCCCTCACCATCAATATCCTGGGGGTCACCATTGACCAGAAACTTAACTGGACCAGCTACATAAATACTGTGGCAACAAGAGCAGGTCAGAGGCTGGGTATTCTGCGGCAAGTGTCTCAGCTCCTGACTTCCCAAAGCCTCTCCACCATCTACAAGGCACAAGTCAGGAGTGTGATAGAATACTCTCCACTTGCCTAGATGAGTGCAGCTCCAACAACACAAGAAGCTCGAAACCAACCAGGACAAATCAAGCCGCTTGATTGGCACCCCACCTTAAGCATTCACTCCCTCCACCACTAGCGTACCGTGGCTGCAGTGTTTACCATCTACAAGATACACTGCAGCAACTCGCCAAGGCTTCATCGGCGACCTCTACCACCTAGAAGGACAAGGGCAGCAGGCGCATGAGGACACCACCACCTCCAAGTTTCCCTCCAAGTCACACACCATCCTGACTTGGAAGTATATCGCCGTTCCTTCATCATCACTGGGTCAAAATCCTGGAACTCCCTCCCTAACAGCACTGTGGGAGTACCTTCACCACACGGACTGCAGTGGTTCAAGAATGCGGCTCACCACCACCTTCTCAAGGGCAATTAGGGATGGGCAATAAATGCTGGCCTTGCCAGCAATGCCCACATCCCATGAATGAATTTAAAAAAAACTACATATACCTCAATATACCATTGTGACACTCCCTTTCAAATAGACACAAATGGACCAAATAGAGGTTGTGCTTTGCATGTCCTCTTTATATTTGGGATTACATGTTCTAGGATTGTTTCACTGGCTTCCTTATTGCTTACTACTATTTGAAATATTTTCTCAAAAGCCCCCAGGTTCCACGTGTAGTCTTACCTCAATCCTCGCCCAATTCTGTAAAATTGTACAAGAAGGGTCCCCACTCTCACTGAATCCTGCAGGAAGGCCAGAAATTACTTCAGTTTTTATCAGCCACAGATCAAAACACTGCATAAAAGACTGAAAACAATTTATCTAGTGAATAAGTTGAATTAACTCCCAAACCAAGGAGAAATATTGGATGGAATTAGGAACCCAGCCAGCAATATCCTGAGTGGGACTGTAGACTAGATATAGGTAGCAACCAGTCAAATATCTTTATCTTTCCTGAACTATACAAGGGACAAAAATCAACACAATTTAACTGAAAGCCGAGGGGATTAACAATTGTAAACTGCTAAAATATGACGTGTGCGTAATAAATATGTTTACCGCAAGTGAAGCAGAACACCATACACTGAGCAAGGAACTTGTGCTGCAGTGCTTATTAATAGAATGCAGCTAGAATAAACACTCTACAAAGGGCCATTAATATTTAACAATGTCATTTCCTCCCTGTGCTCATTAACTGAACTGCCACGAGTATTATGTCAACTCTCTTCCAAGCACTCCTAGAATAGCTGCCTACATTTTCCTCTAAAGTGAGGCAACAGAATTAAAGCTATTGAATGTGGTACAGGGCTGATTTTTGAGCCGGTGTCAAATACTCTAGTAATTTCCATTCAATGAGAACATCCATAACATAGAACTAATGGAATCTCTAGGGGCTAATGATCTTTAGCTAGCAATCAGTGTAATATTAAAATGTTCTTCCAGTAAAAGAGCAGATAAACAGGAAGTTTGTGAAAAGCAAAAGTATTGGTGAAGTCAAAATAGTTGAAACATTAAAAGAATATTTTCTAGAAATATTCACTAAAGATCATAATACTAACTTGCTATCCAATTTCTATAGTACGCCCAGTACCCTAGAGAATTTTAAAATCAGGCACCTGATAAAGGAACTTGAGACCAAAAAAAATCCTCTAGGTCAGAGGTACATATTGTAGAGTTCTGAAGGACACCACAGAGGAATGTGTGGGGCACTGGCTATCATCATGACTCTCAGAAGTTTCAGTACAACAGGAGGTAATTCGGGAACTATGCTCGTGGTAGCTTAACCATTGGCGGTAACTATTCTATTTACCGATACATTTATTCCAAGTGTTTATCTAATTCCAGTCCTGCAGAACTTCACTAGTACTCAATAATTTATTCACTGGGCACTGTTGAAGTTATGCAAAACTGGAAGCAAAGAAACATGGTACCCTATATTTAGAAAGTTAACAATTCTGACACAGGAAACTACAGACCCATTAACTCAACATCTGTAACAAGTAAAATAATTTAATCTACTCTAAAGCATAGCTGGAAGAATACGTGTATAGCAGTAACTGAATAAGAAAGAGCCAGCATGGATTTAGAAAGGGAAGATCCTGGCTGACAAATGTGTTAAATCTTGAATTTGCCAGACAGGGTTAAAGAATAAATATTAGGATTTTTCAAAATACAGTTGGGTGCTGCAATGGTTTGGTTAATGTATTAGAGAGAGATGAGGTTCAATGACGGAATGATCATTTCCCACCTCTGGCTCTCCTTATGTTCTAACAAGCATGCCAAGTAAATCAGAAAATGGCAGAAATCAAATCTGCTCATGACTAACTGGCCAGAGTAGTCAATCACTGTAATACATGACTACAGCATACTATTTTTAAAACACAAAAGCGCAAACATACGTTGCTCTATATCCTGTTTCAAGTAGTCCACACCACGACTGAAAGCTGATCTGAGCTCCTCCAGCTCTTTACTGGAATCTATTCAAACAAAATGACAAAGAATTAACAGGAAAGCAAACCTCTACAGGGAAAGGGGGCGGGGAGAAAGAGAGACCTTGTGACAAGTGTGGGTGGCGTGGCGGGGCGGGGGGAAGAGAGGGGGTTAGGCAACATCATGGTCAACTTTTTATCAACAAAGTTATGGGCTTGGTCTCAGTGCTGAAGGTAATGAATACCTCCATGTGTCCGGCCATCCAATTCTGCCTCCACTGATTAAGGAGAGTTTAATTGTTAGTTCTCAGTCACTCAAATACTCCTACTGCTGCTGTGAGGACTGGTTCACTCTTTACTTAGCGTACTGTTACTCAACAGCAGGTAGATGGAAAGACAAGCATTGCGCCTTTCGTTTGTTCCAAATAAGACTCTCCTCTCTCGTGATTATAGAATGGTACTTATAGCTGTGGCGCTTTGAACATAAGAACATAAGAAATAGGAGCAGGAGTAGGCCATTCGGCCCTTCGAGCCTGCTCGGCCATTCAATGAGATCATGGCTGATCTTCTGCCTCAACTCCATTCACCGGCCCTATCGCCATATCCCTTGATGCCCTAACTAGTCAGAAGTCTATCGACTTCTGTTTTGAATATACCCAATGACTGAGCCTCCACAGCCCTCTGGGGTAGAGAATTCCAAAGATTCACCCCCTCTGTGTGAAGAAATTTCTTCTCATCTCAGTCCTGAATGGCCTACCCTTTATCCTGAGGCTGTGGCCCCTGGTTCTAGACTCCCCAGCCAAGGGAAACATTCTCCCAGCATCCACCCCATCAAGCCCTGTAATAATTTTGTATGCTTCAATGAGATCCCCTCTCATTCTTCTGAATTCAAGAGAATACAGGCCTAGTTTACTCAATCTCTTCTCATACGACAGTCCCGCCATCCCAGGAATCAATCTCGTGAACCTTCGTTGCACTCCCTCGATGGCAAGTATATCCTTCCTTAGGTAAGGAGATCAAAATTGTACACAGTACTCCAGGTGTGGTCTCACCAAGGCCCTATATAATTGGAGTAAGACTTCTTTACTCCTGTACTCAAATCCTCTTGTAATGAAGGCTAGCATACCATTTGCCTTCCTAATGGCTTGCTGCACCTGCACATTCACTTTCAGTGACTCATGTACAAGGACACCCAGGTCCCTTTGAGCATCTGCATTCCCCAATCTTTCACCATTTAGGAAATACTCTGCCTTTCTGTTTTTTCTACCGAAGTGGATAACTTCACATTTATCCACATTATAATCCATCTGCCAGGTTCTCGCCCACTCACTGAGCCTGTCGCGATCCCCTTGAAGCCTCTTCACATCCTCTTCGCAACTGACACTGCCACCTAGCTTTGTGTCATCAGCAAATTTGGAAATGTTACATTTAGTCCCCTCATCCAAATCATTGATATAGATTGTGAATAGCTGGGGCCCAAGCACCGATCCTTGCGGTACCCCACTAGTCACAGCCTGCCATCCTGAAAAAGACCCGTTTATCCCTACTCTCTGTTTTCTGTCTGTTAACCAATTCTCAATCCATGCTAGTATATTACCCCCAATTCCATGTGCCCTAATTTGGTTCACCAACCTCTTGTGTGGGACCTTATTGAAGGCCTTCTGAAAATCCAAATACACCACATCTACCAGTTCCCTTTGTCTACTCCACTAGTTGCATCCTCAAAGAACTCCAATAGGTTTGTCAAACAGGACTTCCCTTTCATAAATTCATGTTGACTTTGCCCAATCTTACTATTAGTTTCTAAGTGCCCAGTTATTGCATCCTTTATAATAGATTCCAGCATTTTCCCAACTACTGATGTGGGGGTCACCACTGTTTCAATCTAAGAGGCTCCATGAGAACAGAATTCGGTCATATATAAGCAGGTCCAGCTCTAGTTGTTATGAACTGCCATTTGGACCTCATTATTGGTTCTTTTTACCAGTGTCATAAATGGCTCTTTGCTCAGACATTGCATGTTTCACTTTCAAATCTGCAGTCAGCACCCCCTCCTCAAAAAGCCCACCCTTAACCATTTGTTCTCCCTATCTTTTCTCTCTAAGGTCCTTGAATGTTTTGTTGCTACCCAATTACACACCCACCTTTCCAACAACTCCCTGTCCAAATCCCTTCAATTCAGTTTCCGCCCAGCTGACAGTACTGAGATTGCACTTCAACTATATCCTCTGTGACGATGACCATAGTGTGTCCTTCCCTGCCATGCTCAATCTCTCCAAGATATTCGACCTAATTGGCCACACCATCCTCCTCCACCATCTGTCTTCTATGTTCCAGCTCCATTGCATCCACTGCTACCTGCCCCAACGCAACTAAGGTATCTCCAAAAATGCTTCTTCACCACCGCCACCCCCCACCCCCCCCCACACACCTCTGCACCATCCTTAAGGTTCCATCTTGCTCCCCTCTTCTTCATCATCATTTGCCCCTCAAGTGACATAATCCACAGTCCTGGTTTGAGTCTCTACAAGTATGCTAATGATACCCTGCTCTACCACTACACCACTTCCCCTCAGCCCACGACTACCTTCGTTCTGCCCAGCTGCTTGTCTGACATTAGGTTGTGACTGAGCCAAAACTGCCTCCAAATGAACAATGGGTAGACCAAAGGCCTTGTTTTTGACCCTGCCTAAAACTCTGTTCCCTTAGCACCAACTCCGTGGATGCTTCCTCATGTTGACCGAGGCTGTGCACAACCTCAGAGTCCTGTTCAACCCACAGCTGAATTTCAAACCTCTCATCCTATCCATTACCAAGACTGCTTACTTCTAACATCATCTACCTCTGCCCCTACCTCATACCTTCAGTGACAGCGATACTTTCTCCCTCACTGAAGCTCCGCCCTCCCCATGTATTCCATCACATCGCCAGATCCCATCTCAACTTATCCCCCAACTCTGCACTAAAGTATCTCAGTCTCTACCATCTCCCACTTCTCCTAAAGGTCCTCAGCATATACCACCCTCCCAAGCCCCAGTACCTTCCCTGCCATAATCTGGTCCTCACTGCCTGTATTAAACAACTTTGCATCCTTGGTAACTTCGACTTGCATCTCGATTCAGCATTCCCATCGGGCTTTTCCACTCTCCTGTCTTACTCAGAAAGTGAACTTGCCTCAAATCAGGTACTATTTCCAAGGAAAGAAGTTACCATTCTCAGCAACATTTTATTGCCGTTACCATATTTACACTTTGCCATTGTTTGATACTGTCACTGAGATAAGGCTGAAGTAGACAGCCACCTTTATGCTGTACCTTGGCTGAAATTGACTCTCCGTCTCAGATAGTCGAGATATGACTGCCAAAGCTCCACGTAGTCTGTAGCCTGGATGAACCCAGCAATCAATGCTTTTTCAAAAGTATCTACCAATTACAAAAAAAACAGTGAATTTCATTGACGTGATGTCCTACAGGATAGCATCTAAGAATAACTGTATAGAACTTTGTAACTCAATGACCTAAAACTTTACAAGCACCTATCTCACCCTCTTCAGAGTGTGCATAGATTAATTATGTCTGACTAAAAATGTCATTAAGCATTAAACTCTGCACCAGGAGCAGGAAGGGAAGAAAGAGCTTCCCACAGATGGCTCATTACTGTAAGTGGTTGGCAAACCGAACCAGAAGCTGAGAGTTTTAATCCTAATTTCACTTGCCCCTCTCACTCACTTTGGTTGAATGGAAAAGCAAGCGAAGCAGGTAAAAACACAGTTAGAAGGAATTGTGCTCTTGCTGCCTAACCATGAAACATTATGGTTTCAACATTTTTTTAATGTATCAGACTAAGCTAAGGCTTTTCTAACGCAATGGGCTGCTCTCGGTACAAGGTTACCTGTTATAACCTTGTGATCAGCTGTGTGTCGCTCCAGTGCCAGAAGATAACTTTTCCACAACCCAACTATCCAAGGGCAATTTCGAACAGCTCGCTCATGTGCAGACAGAACCAGATCTTTGATCTTCAGCTGTCTGTCCTAGAATGTCAAACATATAGATATGCAGAATGGGATCAAATCAATAGCCCTGTCTGAGTAGAGATAGAGAAGAAAAACACATATCATAAAGTATGAAACAAGAGAAGGCAATTCATCCCAGAACTCTTCCCTTACAACATACTATGTACTGTTTCACAGTCATGGACTCAATCCACCTCATTCAGTCTGCAACAACGAAGAAACAAAGCTTCCAGAACCAGAACACTAAAGTAAATGGACCTGAGGGAAACTTTATTCTGTCCAACTAAAGATGGATCAGGGAAGCGGGGGGGGGGGGGGGCGGGGGAGCTCTGTATCTCAACCACCCAAATTGATTAAGAGGGGGAGGGGTCTGCATATTTCCCGATTAAAAGCGGACTGGCAAAGAGGGATTCTGCAAAATATCCAACTAAAGATCTTGCAAGAGGAGGGAGCTCTGCATACTATGCAAATAAAGGGATTTGGGAAGGAGGTTCTGTACACTCCAACTAATGATGGATCGGGGAGGCTCTATCCAATGGTGGATCAACGGAGCAGAGGCTCTGAATACTTTCCAATTAAGTGAATCGGAGAGGGAACTTTATCTGCAGTCCAACTAAACTCAGATGTGGTGGTCTGAAAAGGCAGAGATACTTATCGGGAACAGCAAGTACGACAATAGCTTTTTTGTGCAGACCACGGAGCACTCGGCGTTTTAGTTGAAATCTCTATAGGCAATGACACTTGCCCATATAAAACCGTAGCACATTGCCGTACTTAATATCAGATTAATTAACGGAGAGAGCATGGCACATTTGTACAATTCACAAGGTCACAAGATATTTACAGATGTGGAAGGCTATTCAGCCCATCTTAATTCATCCATCCCCCATTACAGCATTCAATTGGTTCATAAATGATTTCAGGGTTTTGCCTCCACTCTATCCAGGACTCCATTCCTTATATTGATCACTCTTTTTATTAAAAGCTTCCACAGGCTTCTATTAAACCAAGTCTGCCTCTCAGGTGGACGTAAAATGTCCCATGGCACTAATTTAAGAAGAGCAGGGGCGTTCTCGCGGTTTCCTGGCCAACACTGATCTGTCAACCAACAACCATTCACAAAACACAAGTAAATCCGCTCCATTGAAGACTAACAAAACTGGTCCTATCCTGGTGAGGGCTCTAGCACTCAGCCATAAGTCACTTTCTCAGAGAAATTCCTTACCAGATATAGAGTGAAACGTGCCCATAGGTCTGGCACTAAACAGTTCTCGGACAGTGCCCGTTCAAAGATGATCTGAATCCGTGCTGGGTCTCCCTCCTTCATCTCAAAGTCAATGTAAGCTCGATACTCTGCTAGTTTTGGAGGATCTGCTACCAACTGTAACAGAATAAGCAAAAATCAATTAGGAAACATAATATTCCAATAGCTCCAAAATCAAGACGAATTGTTTTTCCAAGATAAAATATTTCAGTGTTCATCACATGCCAGCCGTAATCCGATTAACATGCCCAACACCAAATTCCTCAATAATAAAAGCAGAAAATGCTGGAAATACTCAGCAGGCCAGGCAGCATCTGTGGAGAGAGAAACAGAGTTAATGTTTCAGGTTAATGACCTTGCAGAAACGTCACTGACTTGAAAGGTTAACTCTGTTTCTCTCTCCGCAGATGCTGCCTTCACCTGCTGAGTATTTCCAGCATTTTCTGTTTGTATTTCAGAGTTCCAGCATCCGCAGTATTTTGCTTTTGTATTCGTACCTAATTCCTCAAATTAGGAACCTTACCACAACAGTACGGCTCGGCAAATCTAATACACGGCTGGGATCATGGGACTAAAAGTATACACCAGCCAATCAATATCCAATCAGAACACAGGATCAGTGCGACTCTCACAGCAAATCAAATCACCACAGTAAGAAGCACGAGGGATCAGTCGGTAAACCCTGCTGTGTTTTCAAATCCTTGACAGAAATACAAAAATGGTGAACCTGGTAATTTTGTCCAGGCTCCGAAAAGGGAAAGTGGGCAGGTAACTCATTCTTGGCATTGACATGGGCCAATCTAAACTGGCCTCAAAGAGATGCATAAACCCACTATGGATTGACTTGTCCTCATTCCCAGCATCCAGAGAGCACCTCTGGTTCCATGCCACCCCAGACAGGCCACGTTCAAGAAGTTACCGTGTGGGAAACAGTAGGGCAACAGCCGTGCCTTCATGCACATAATTGTGCTGCTCCATTGGGGCTCCAGTATTTACATATTTAATAAATAAGCTAATTCAATCCTTGGGATCACGTCAGCCACTTGTCACAAGGGCCCAGATTTTCCGATCGGAGGCTTCCTGCGTGCGGATGCCTCCAATCTGGAAAAAAACTACTCCCTTACCTGAGGGCTCCGGAGGTCCAGACCTCTCCTGGTGCGTGCGTGCAGAGGCCCAGGTATCCCAGGGGCGCAGGCAGTTCGCAAGCATCCCTGGGATCACGTGGGCCATGGGGAACCAATCAAAGAAGGGAATCCCCCTTCACACTTTTGACAGGTCTCTCAGCTTAGACCTGTCAAAAGTATGAATGGGGATCACTCAAAAAACACATCAAAACATTCAATAATTTTTTTTAAAACATCACATATTTAAAATTAGTTAAAATTACATTAAATTAAATATTTTAAACAAAAATTTAATTTTTTGAAAAAAATAATTAAAGTTTTTTACGGGGCTAAAAATAAACTTACCTTTTTTAAAAGTATCTTTACATTATAAATGAGTGGAAAAAAATTTTTTTTTTTACTTTTTTAAACTCTTATGCAGGCCTTACGCTTGCTTTTACCAGGCGTAAGATTTTTAAAGGTTTTCAGCGGGCCGAGGTTCTGCAGACAAGAGGATTCTTGACAGATCAGAAGTGCCGGTTTTCAGCGCATGCCTGAAACCGGCACTTGCGAGGCGCCTACGGGTGTGTACACAGCTCATACACACCCGTAGGGATCGGAAAACACGGGCCAAGCAGTACATGACCAACACAGATCAAAATTAAATAAAATTAGTGGCCAAGTACTATAAATGGAATGTAACCATTTTGCTGGCCAGGTGTGGGCCTCCACACGGACTTGGAGTGACACTAAATTCCATCTAACATTTCTGAATGCTAGCTTTATCTTTAGTCTACTGATTATTTTTCCCCACTTGTTCCCGCTGAAGTGCAAAATTTCGCTCACAATGTGCATAACTGTAAAAGACACAAAGCCACACAGACTGAAATATCAATTGGTATCAGTGAATTTTAAAGAGTTTCTTTTCTTTTATAATACATTGTGAACAGGCCCTAGCTGAGAACACACCTTTGCGTTACAGAACACAAATGCTAGAGTAACAGAGGATCAAACTATACCAGATCTTCTTCATAAGGCTTGCGCTTTTCCATTTGCTGTAGGGCCTTCTTGTACAGTTGCGTCACGGACTCATTAGGCAGCTCATCAGCCCATTCCTTGTACTCAGCATATGTGGCCTCCATATCTATACAGAGCACAAACAGATGGCAGTAAGCAATCTGATCAAGAAGAGTGAAATAAACATGGCTACGGTTAGACTTCTGATAGTAATTCCACATCAGGACACATTAATTAGAATGACTAACGTGCATTTATTGCCCATATACAGAACCTCTCTCCGTGAGGAAAGCACAACAATCTAGGCCCTAGATTTCTGCAAGGTGCCTGCTGTACCATTCCATGAAGACCACCAGGTGCTGAAACTTCAGCCCTGATCATTTGTTCTTTCTTGCTCCCAAAATAAAGAGTTCTTAATCTTGCAGCCCTACCAAGAACTAGTGCAATTCACACAGGTGTGGCCATAGTGCTCAAGTGTTATCCGGGTATGAAGTGAAGCTCAAAACATAAACATGCACTCGGATGAAACCTGTCCAACAATCCTACACATCTTGGACATGTGGATGGCAAACCCACCGGGAGATCCTCCGATATGGTTACCCTAGGCATCAGGTGACTGAAAAGAAACCAAGGTACCAGTGGGTAGCCTAGCAAAGAAATCAGAGGGGAAGGGGAGGGAGGGGAAAACTAGCAGGAAAAGTTTTATTTTTTTAAAAGTCTCCTGTCAAAGTGAGGTGGTTGTCAACAAGCTTGGGAACCAGTTCTAGAGGATCTGATTGCAAGAGGTTTATTTTAAGAATGTGCAACTCGTTGGGGAGGTCACATTTGGAATATATTGCAAGTAATTTTGGGCACCTTCAACACAACATTGAAAAGGGTCAATTAAAAGTGGAGGACCCTGGGACTCAAAAACTACGTTTAAGGATAGGCTGACACAACTGGTTATGCCCTTCTGCTGGGGGAAAAATGATTGCCAGGGAACACAATTAGTGTCTTTGGTGAAAGGTGTGGATAATGCCGATGAACAAGATTACTTAACTTGCTTGTAAGTTTGACCAATCTGAAGAAGATAAAAAGTTAGGAAGAGTGCACACATACAATTTTCAGATGGTCTGTTGGAAGCAGTGGGCTTTGGGGGGCAGAATCCCCTTTCCTCATCTAATAATTTATGCGCACGTTCCAATTATGAAAGATTTACAATGACCTGTCTAACACCTACCCTACACAAAACAAATCCAGCAGGGCTCCCATATTTCCCATAGATGCAAGTTTAGCCATATATAAACTCAAAGCGCCATACCAAGCAAAGGGACACCCAGCTGCCTCTTGAAGAGTGTGTGTATTCGGTCAAGCTGTGCATTCGTCATTTCCTGTTGTTCTGGAGTCAAAATGCTGCCGGCTAAGGGCTGACGGAGGAAACACATTTGTTTAATTAAACTGTCAATTACTGGATTTGAAATGGAGGAACTTACTTGAACATTCCAGAATACTCCAATCCTCAAACATTTTGAGCAAGTAAACACAATCTAAAATGTCACTTCAACTAGCAGAACATTTCAAAATTTGACAGATAATAGAAGACTGTGTTTGAAGCAGGCTACATAAGAAAATAAACATATGAATTAGGAGCAGGAGTAGGCCATTCGAGCCATGCTACAGCTGAACTAGGAGTTGATACTTGATGCTGAAAATGGAAGCTATTCCACGCCCCGGTATTGGCATCACGCCCACCAAAAGGGTCTGTGTTCAAGCTGAGTGCAATAGTTCGAAAAACTTCAATTTAAATAGGCTTCAACAGAGCAATGATATGCAAAATAAGCAATGCTTACAAATCCCATATATTCTATACCACTAGCCAATTATTTCTGGCTGGTTTGCATCTAGCTCCATGAAACACACAGTCTTTACAGATTTACCATTTGTTTACATTCCCTGTTAATCTAACGTCATCATTCCCTTACCTGTAAGGTTCCTAAAATAGCATTTTCAAACTCTCTGAAGGCCTCCCAGATTGCTGCTCCTTTTGTCATATGTAATCCAACAGCAGTTAAGGCGCGATCAAATATTCCACGAGCTCGCTCGATACCACCCTGCTGACCAATCCCGCCGATGGAGTACTGGGCATATTCCAGCCATATCTCAGGACCTGTATTAAAAAAATTATTTGTTAACAGTAGCGTATAATATAACAAAACAGAATTAAAACTAGTGCATGTATTCTTACAACCAAGCCTTAGTTATTACCAGGTGCCGACATTTTTCCATTAAAACTTTGCATAAATAATAAACCTGGCTTCTAGCAGACATAAGGGGGGGAATGTCTCCTTCACGCACAGCAGCTCACACCACTGTTTTCAACTTTGAAACTTCACAACTGTGGTACACACTGGACAGAATGTGGCCTCTTGGACAGATCCCAAAACCTGGTCACTGCAGACTCCACTGTGGAACAATCTACATGTAAAAGTGCATTTAGTCCCTAAAATTATGTTGTAGGAAACTGTTTACAAAGGCTCATTCGCATTCTTCTGCTTTTAGCAGAGGCGTTAACCTCATTATTTTGAACGGGTCAACACATTCACTAAAATACTGCAGAGAAGAAGTTTAGACAAACACATTAAGCATTTGTATGCTAGTATCCTGTGGTATTATTTCAGGGCTAAGTGTTTATTCACATTTACATTTTGGTTGTTCTGCGGTGGAGTCAGCAATGCCCACCACATTTTGGAGTCTATCCAAAAATCTGTCCAGTGTTTTAACATAGTATAATGTCAGGATTTAAGAGAGTACGAAATGGTGGCAAAGGGACTAACAATCATTGGGAATCTATTCATGGAGATTCCTTTGTAGCGTTGACAACTAAGGCAAGTGTCAATTACCTGGAGACCAATTTTATCAGTATCTGCAGGTTCTGTAGTTTGGCAAACTTAAATGGCTGAGTGAGTAACGGAGAATGTGACAGTCACGGTGTCTGCAATAGATATGGGGAGCTTCATCATGCTGTGACACTATGCCATCACCCAGTTACATGAAATATTTGATCACTTGTCTGCTTTAACCGGCATGGGTTTTTCATTTCCCAGATTTAAAGCTAAATTCATCAAAAGAGAGCGAACCATCAGGACAGCCTAATTTTGGCCCTAAATTCAAAACTATACTGTGCCTGGAAGTAATTTCAATTAACACAATAATTTTATAAACCCCAATTTCTTTTTCCTTCTCCCCACCTCATTTCACTGGGACAACCAGGCAGGACCAGCTCCCTGCTCAGCCAACAGGTGTGAGCTTGCTGCAAGGCAACGGGGAGGGTGTTTAGTTTGATCAGAGGAATCGGTAGTTGCTCATTGTTGGAACTCATAGACAAAGCTAGATTGTGAAGAGGATCTTACAAATATAATCTTTGATAGACTTCTCAAACAGCTCATAAACTTTCTCCCTGTCGGGTGCTTCTTCTGCCATTCGAATCTCATCCTTCAGCCAGTCCAGCCAAAGCTCTGCAAAACACAATCACATTTGCTTTCTTTCTTAGTATTCCCATTACAACAGAGCCTGAATTTTCACAAACAAAATGATTCATGATTACAAACAAGGTCTTTGGCTATGTGGTGTCAACATCGAAAAATTTTACACCTGCAGAGGAGATTCACATACTCAGCCTCCAGAAAACAGGCCAACCACAGAATATAGAAATTGAAGAACAGTTAGAACTACAATAGAGACTTTGTGAAAGTGGATTGATTCTTCAAACCCTAAGCAACAGGCTGGTTACAAATATGTTACAAAACTTGGTCCACTTTAAAAGTGCTATAAGTAACCCAGGTTTCAGCTAGAGACTTAATTGTCTGCAATTATTATCTTACCTTCAGTAAGCGGGAAAAGTTCACTCATTTTCTGTCGCGCACACCGCAACCTCACCAGCTCCCCCTCCTGACGTAGCAATTTAATTAGATCCACGTGACAGTTGTAGTCGTAGGCGCTGATGGAAAGCTAAAAGGAACAGAGCACAGATCACTGCTGCCGCCATACCAATGCTACCAGCATGTGTCCTAAAGATTACAGTCACATGTGTCATTTAATTTAACAGTGTAATAGCTGATTAGTTATCTATAAATCTAGTAGTTTTGGATCTTTAAATTGTCACCCACATCAGATCAAAAGAGATGTGTTTTGTCTATGGCAAATCATGTCATTTGCCTCAATTAGCCACACAAAGTGGCATCATAAAGCTTCCTGACCAATGGTTTAAGAAGCATAAAGCCATGTAAGGATGTAAAAAATATCAGGAATAAAACGTTTTAAACAGATGAACAGAAGTGTTTAAGACAACACCTATGGCGTTATTCAGTGTCAGATGAAACACTATTTTGCACGCACAGGACTGTTATACCATGTAATGCACAATGCATTATTCTGCAAAGGTGGAGCTGTGTTGCTTTAAGGGCACAAGAGTCAAAGTTATTAAGTAAACACGGGATCAGGTCAATCATAGTTAATTGATTTTTGGTCAGAGATCTTTGTAGATGGGAAGTTAGTTGTAAGTTTGAGAATGCAGGTTAGAAGCAGCCATTATTAAGTGACTGGTTTTCTTTCTTTTTTTTAAAAAAAAGAGTGATTGTTAAAGATCTGAGGATATAGCCATTCTTGACTCCTAGGTCAACAAGGTATTTTCTGTTGTTCTGTACAGTGCAAATGATTGACCTTCTCAATTTTTTTTTAATGGTTTCTTTTTAATGCTTGGCAGAAAAGGCATTTTCTTTTATAAACAAGAGTCACAGAAAAAATGTGCACTAGATATATACTAGATAGTAACTGCAAACATTTGCATCTTGCCTGTGTCTTTATGGTTCTATATAATAATCTTATTTATAAATAAATCCACTCAGTAGTTCAGCTTGCATAAAGTGGCCTAGTCCACAGGAAGGGGGCAAAAAAACTTGGTAATTACCACAATCGGACTTCATTGTTACACCTGGGCTACGCTAACTTAAATGGCATGATGTGGAGATGCCGGTGTTGGACTGGGGTGGACAAATGTGAGAAGTCGCACAACACCAGGTTATAGTCCAACAGATTTATTTGAAATCACAAGCTTTCGGAGCGCTGCTCCTTCGTCAGGTGAAGTGAAGAGATGCATATAGGCACAGCATATATAGTCAGAGAACACTGCCAGATGATTACAGTTAATCTGTAATCATCTGGCAGTGTTCTCTGACTATATATGCTGTGCCTATATGCATCTCTTCACTTCACCTGACGAAGGAGCAGCGCTCCGAAAGCTTGTGATTTCAAATAAAGCTGTTGGACTATAACCTGGTGTTGTGCGACTTCTCACATCTAACTTAAATGGGGCACAGCATAAAGAATCACGTTACTGTTCACTGAAGACTCGGCCTACATATGGTAACTGTTGTCAAAGTTGTTTACACAAGGACAGGGAGGGCAAACTGTAACACTTTCACAGCATCAATACTTCTCATATATGCCGGATACCTCCCTAAGGCTCTCTAGATAAATGTCTCCACTGGGCAATTTTTTAGTTGTTGACAGTAAATCCTGCCGGGATTTTTATACTTTCACTGTATATGAACACAGTGAGCTGATCTCACATGTGAGAGTCATGGATTTGTGAGTACTGAAACTGCAGAGGGGTGGTAAGGCACCAAGCTGGCACTCCATAACTCAGTAATTGGTTACAAGGGGGTTAACTTAAACTGTTATATCACACTCATACTACACCAGCCCCATTACATCTTTGGCACTCAAACCTTTCACTATAGTGGAAGAGAGGATGTAGATGAATTGACACTCCTATATTTTGTGGAACTACTCAACATCCTAAATTTCTGAGCTTTGATTTCAGTGGTGATCAAGACCATCATAGGCTCATTATTGTGTGTTAAGACACTTGCTTCAAGTCCTTTTGGATTATTCTCGATCATCTACTTGATCTCTTTGATCAGCTAGTGGCTCAGTTGGTAGCACCCTCACCTCTGAGACACTCTAGTGCTACACTGTCGGAGGTGCCGTCTTTCAGATGAGATGTTAAACCGAGGCCCCGTCTGCTCTCTCAGGTGGACGTAAAAGAGCAGAGCAGAGGATTTATCCCCGGTGTCCTGGCCAATATTTATCCCTCAATCAGCATCACTAAAACGGATTATCTGGTCATTATCACATTGCTGTTTGTGGGACCTTGCTGAGTGCAAATTGGCTGCCGCGTTTCCTACATTACAACAGTGACTACACTTTAAAAAGTACTTCATTGACTGTAAAGCGCTTTGGGACGACCGGTGGTCGTGAAATGCAAGTCTTTCTTTCTTTTGTTTACAGCTAAAAACTACATCCCACTCTTTCAATGCAGGGCATAGTTGCCTTAGTGCTAACAGTCAGAAAATTATGTTCTCTCTCCAGATGAGCCAAGGCAATTTGCTCTTTTGGTTCTTTGGTTGATGAATCCTGACCAACAGATCTTCAGGTGACCCTTTAGGGAGGTCGGAGTAGGTTCTGCTTCGCACCTTATCGGAATGGGCTATCTATTGAAATGCTTTGTTTTTATTTTCCTCCTCACAGTGGTTACTCCTGGGAGGAGGGGTGAAGGGGACAATGAAAGGGGACTGAGGTAGACGCAGGAGGACGGGACGGAGTTTTAAACCCCGCGGGCTCCGAGCCTCGGCCTCCCTCCTGCTCACGCTGCGTTGTTTGTATCTCCTGCCCGAGGCCGCGCCGCACCTGCTCTTCCAACCGCTGGATTTCCGCCTCGTTTTCTTGCTCATCCTCCGAGGAGTCTTCCATCTCCTCCTCCTCCGAGCCGCCCCCACTTCCAAGCTCAAACTCTTCGGCCTCACTCGACCGCCGCCTCCCGCTCGTCGCCATCATGCAAGCCAGTGCGGGGAAAGTCCGTGGCGCCGGAGTCAAATGGGACACTTTCACATCCCTAAAACACATCTTCCTCGCATAAAACTCTTCTTCATTTTAACCAAAGCTTTAAAGTGAAGTAAAATTCCAGCCATTGCAGCAGAAAGTGAGTCTAACATATTATTATGGAGAGAATCGGGGAATAAAGAGGGCTAATAAAGACGTCACAACAACGCGACTTTCGTCTAGCGGACTTTTATTAAACCAACGATTAAACATGACGATGATGGATCTCGGAGTCCAGACGTTGTGGGCGTCAGTAGTCGCCATGTTTGTAAGGGCGGATGTTAGTGTGCATTGAACCAGATATGTGTTTTTTCTTGGTTTATTGGAATAAATGTTATCTGTAGCATTTAATTGGATTATGATGGTGCTATGTGTTTGTACACTGTGGTGTTGAAATGGTTTGTTTTATGTGGAGTTAACTTTGAGATTTATTATTTTAAATCTAAAAAGTTGTGTGGTATTGTTTAAGGGTATTTGTACTGTAAACATTATTGATTATTTGTAAAATTAATCATTGCATTTATATTAACTATAAGGCTGTTTTTAAGGCTTTATTTTTTACTGTGATGGATGAATGTAATGGATTTACTATGTAATGGATTTACTATGTAATTGATGAGTTGTACAGGTATTATTGTTTTTGAATAAAAATATTTGGACCAGATATGTATTCTGAAAAGTTAGGTACTGCAGTCGGAGTTTCTTTATTTTGAAAGAAAGAAAAGACTTGCATTTATATAGCACCTTTCACGACCTCAGGATGTCCCAAAGCGCTTTACAGCCAATTAAGTACTTTTTGAAATGTAGTCACTGTTGCAATGTAGGAAACGTGGCAGCCAATTTGCGCACAGCAAGCTCCCACAAACAGCAACGTGATCATGACCAGAGGATCTGTTTTTGTGATGTTGATTGAGAGATAAATATTGGACAGGGCACCAGGGAGAACTCCCCTGCTCTTGGAATAGTACAATGGGATCTTTTACATCCACCTGAGAGGGCAGTCAGGGCCTTGGTTTAACGTCTCATCTGAAAGAGGGCACCTCCAACAGTGCAATGTTCCCTCAGTACTGCACTGGAGTGTCAGCCTAGATTTTTGCTTCCCGAAAGCCAGACTTGACCAAGGATCTTCTCCACACATATCCATCACCTGTCATTTTGAGTATGGACCTTTTGTGTGTTTCTAACATCTTCTTGTTTCAGTTTCCTGCATTCACTTTTTTTATCTTTTGAAATGATTGAGTTTCATACATTTTATGTCTAGTGTAAAAACAGCTAGAAAATTCTTCCCTCAAAACAGACGTGAATATCACTCAAAGATGAGCAAGGCTTGCACCTGCTGTGTATTTCCAGCACTTATTTGTGTTTTTACATTACAATTACAAATGTTTTCTCACATTACAACAGTGACTACACTTCAAAAAGTACTCCATTGGTTATAAAGCGCTTTGGGACCTCAGGTGGTCGTGCAAGGCGCTATATAAATGCAAAAGTCTTTCATTTTTATATCGTCACCGTATTACTTTTTTATATTAAGTATAATCTATTACATGTTAGTTTTATTAGTGGAATCATACGGAAGTTGTAGCAAGTCAAACTTGCACCTGAATATTGGGGGCCCATGACGGAACCCCAAATCCCGGCGCATGCTCAGTGGAATGCAGCGAGCGCGTGCAACGTCCGCTGGGGTTGCTATGGTAATTGCGTCATCGCGCAGGAGGCGTGCTGAGGAACGTCGTCGACGTCTGACATAAGACAATCGGACGGTGTGTGACGCAGTTACCTGTGCAGCTGCAGTGTTGATGATGGCGGCCAGGCTTTCTGTTCCTCTGCTGCGGGTCGCTGTGAATACTCGAGCACCGCTCACGGCTGCTTATCACAAGAAGGTAACTGGAGGGGCGGCGGCGGCGGAGGCGGAGGCGGAGGCGGATGGAGGAGTTTAAATAAACCAGGGCCTGCGTCCACTGTGAATGCGCAGGGTGTTTTTTTTTGCCTTGGGTTTGGGTCACGAGCAGCAAAATACTGCGGATGAAATACAAACAGAAAATGCTGGGAAATAACTCATTGAGTCCGGCAGCCTCTGTGGAGAGTTAAAGTCTCAGGTGAACAGCCAGAAACTAACCAGACGACTGCTCAAGAAAGACAGGTGCAACTTTTTCCCCCCCACAAGCAATTGTCGACTGGAGCCAGTTAGATAACGCAATACCAACAGCAAGCTCACCGGACACATTTAAAGAACGAACTGATGAATGTGAATTAGTAACTGCAATGTCGCACTCGCCCAGTGACTTTGCCCGCCTTACAAAGTTGGCGGTGGACAGCTAAACCGCCTATGCCGGTTCAACCGAAGCAAGAGACGATTACGTTTTCGTCAGGGCCGCGACCTGAAACGTTAATCCTGCAGGTGCTGCCTGACCGGAGTGTTTTCTGTAATTATTAAGTGGAAAATTGAGTAGTGGGAGGGGATAGAGTTGGAGGGGGGGAAAAGCAAGAAATCTGGAGGAGCTTCTGAGTTAATGGGCAAAGAGTCACAAACATTCGTACTTTGCAGTACAGGGTATCCAGCTATTCCTCAATGTTGTCGATCAATTCTATTTTGGCTGCTTCTGAGAACAGAAATGAGATGGAGAAAACATGGGTTTTCAATCAATAATTAAACAATATCAACCTTTCTCTCCTTCATGGGAGAAGGAGGGAATTAGTAGGTAGAGGGATTGGAGTGATATTAGCACATTTTTGGAGTAGGTCAGTTGCCAGTTCTCTACATGGCATGTTTTATGGTATCTGTGGCAAAGTTGTTCATCAGCCTTTCAGTTGGAGAATGCTGCATGATGTGGGGGATCCTCTGAGTGAGAGAATTGGCTTTTGAATCTTTCATGTTACTGATTAGAAGCTGATGGTGAAAATTTGACACCCCAGTTGAAATATTTTTTTCAAGTTCTGTGATTTTTCTACTGTGCAGGTAGTGGACCACTACGAGAATCCCAGAAATGTTGGATCCTTGGATAAGAATTCAAAGAATGTTGGGACCGGCCTAGTTGGCGCACCAGCTTGTGGCGATGTCATGAAACTACAGGTAAGTGTTTCATATTTGTAGTAAAGGGGCTCCCTTAATGGCTCAGTTGGTAAACTTGCTGTCCATACAGACAGGGATGGGTCAAGGTTTCAACCTAGTTCTCGGCTGAAGTAGCTGATCTTGGCTAGGGTGTAACAGTTGGCCTCCGTGCCACTGGTTTGGGCAAGTTAAGTTACCCAGAATTCCTGCTGTTGATTTGCTATCCATTGATCCCTGTGGAAAGTGTGCATTGGGTAAGGACAAGGTCACATTTGAACTGTCTAGCTTCACAAGCAAAATGCCAGATGGTTGCACCCCCATGGAACCATACTCCAGTGAGAGTTGGTGTCCTCAGGAGAGGAGACACAATTGGGTGGGAAGCTGAATAGTGATGTCACACCAGGAGCCATGTAGTCTTTTAACTGCTGGTCTTCAAACTTGTCATTGTAGGGTATGTCTGGAAATATTAACCTACTTGGGGGAAGGGACAATTCCTTGCCCCGAACATCCAAAAAAGTGATAACCATCAGGAAACAATGCTATCATTGCAGAAAATTTGCTGCCTCTTATCCTTTGTATAATATCTACTAAATTTAAACAGCAACAATTAAAGTGAAGCTAATTGTTGGATTACCTGTATTCTTGCTGCTTGGGTGCAGTGGTATTCCAGTATCTCTGAGCAAAGCACCACAGTTGCCAAATGGTGTAGGATTTGCTGCTGGTATTTGTGAACTTTGCAGATTGACAGTGTGAAGGTGCAGCTGTAAGATCACTTGTGCGGCTGACATTGTTTACAGGAGTGAGCACCTATGTACATCTAATGTCTTTGGAGATGGGTACTGGTATAAAGTTGAACATCTTTGTCCAGTTCAGTGGTGTTGTGTGACTTTAGATTGTTGTAAGCCAGCAGACTTGCTTTTTCTGTAATCGGGAATGCAATATTGCATCATGGGTTTTGTTGAACACTGAAGTGCCAGACAGTGATGAGTTTTCTGGAGGATTCCTTCCTCCTGTAACCTTCTATCCTGTTTCATCTAGTTTGACTGATCTGGAATTCTCCACTCCAGTCTTTTTAATAGATGTGCCATTCCCTAATCATTCCCCCTGCCCCATGTGCTATTTCTAGCTGATTTATCCCTGAACGGTCAGGACTACATTGAAGGCAAATGTCTCCTCCCCTCCTTGGAGGAGCCTCCCCAGCCTCTTAAACTGGCTTGGGAAAGTCTGTGGTGTGGGGAGACTGCAACAGGCAAAAGAACAGCAACGTTGGCTGCTCTTTCTCCTCAACCATCCCCTTGAAGTTCCATGTTAGAATGTTTGCTGCAATTCTGCCAGGCTAATGCTGAAATAGATTGGGTCCTGAGTGATGTGATAGAGATGTTAACTGTGAGGGCAAAGGTTACAACTTGTTTGCATTTGGCTGTTTTCTCTTCTGTAGATCGAAGTGGACGATGATGGGAAAATCGTTGATGCAAGATTTAAAACATTTGGCTGTGGATCTGCAATTGCTTCCAGCTCACTGGCTACAGAATGGGTGAAAGGAAAAACGGTAAAGACATTTAATCTTCAAACTATATCTCTTGACACACTCTCTACATCTGAAGTACTTCAATAGACATATCACAGAAGGAACCAAAATGCCCCTTTTTTAAATAAAACGCCAGTAAAAGTAAGTACTGATCTCAGTCACTGAGGATAGGTTTGTAACTACCCAAGACGTTACTAGTTCCCCTCCAACAGAAGATTTACATTAGCAGATATCCTCTCCGCCCTCTTCCCCCCCCCCCCCAGTTTATCTGACAACCCATGACTAGTCTGTTGTATGGTTCTGAGATTTTGTAAAATGCACTGTGAATTCCTGGTGGTACTTTCACGGCAGAAGTAGAGACTGCATGAAAATGTATCTGAGAACAGAGTATAGAAAAAGTACAGCTTCTGTATCATAGACAAAGATCTGTTTACAGGAATTGCTATTAGACCAATTGGAGATAAGCTAGTGCTAAAATCCCCAAAACAAACACTAACCAATAGGACAGGAAAGTAACTTGCTCGTGTGGCACTGATGGTAGGGGCACGAGTTGGCTTGCTCTCTCTTTTCTCTTTGTGGGAAATGCATTGTCCAATTCTGACCTCCGAGTGTGCACCATTGCACGATACTATGGGGCCACATAGTAAAATCTCTTCAAAATATTCGATATGTTTCTACTGCAGCTTTTAAAGTTTATTGTCTGCCCTTGCTATATTTTCGTGCCTCATGGTATGATTGGCATTCACTCAATTGCAGGTTGATGAAGCCTTGACGATTAAGAACACAGACATTGCTAAGGAGCTGTGTCTTCCTCCAGTCAAACTGCACTGTTCAAGTAAGTCTGGATTCATTTTCTAGTGATGGAAAGCAGACGTGGCTCATTGGTTTGATAGCACAAACAACTTGAAATTTGTATGGTGCCTTTAACATTTAACAACGTCCCACAACACTTCAGAGTTGGGGGAAATCAGACCTGAGCAAGAGAGAAATTGGAGGAGGTGGCTGAAGGCCAGGTTCAAGAGGTAGGTTTTAAGACTTTTTGATGGGGAGGGATTTGGGGAGAAAATTCCAGAGAGTAGAGCGAGGTGAATTAAGGCTCAGGCACCAGTGGTGGAACAGGGGATACTCAAACCAGATTTGGAAAGCAGAGGGTGCAGTTTAGAGATTCTGTATGTCACTCCTCCTTTGACTCCGCATCCATTTTTGTTTGATTAAGAACATAACATAAGAAATAGGAGCAGGAGTAGGCCATTCAGCCCTTCGAGCCTGCTCGACCATTCAGTAAGATCATGGGTGATCTACCTCAACTCCACTTTCCTGCACTATTGCCATATCCCTTGATTCCCTTAATATTCAAATTTATCGATCTCTGTCTTGAATATACTCAATGACTGAGCCTCCACTGCCCTCTGGTAGAGAATTCCAAAGATTCACCACCCTCTGAGTGAAGAAATTTCTCCTCATCTCAGTCCTAAATGGCCGACCCCTTATTCTGAGACTCTGACCCCTGGTTCTATACTCCCCAGCCAGGGGAAACATCCTCCCTGCAAGAATTTTGTATGTTTCAATGAGATCACCTCTCATTCTTCTAAACTCGAGAGAATATAGGCCTAGTTTACTCGATCTTTCCTCATCGGACAATCTCTTTTCTCCCCCCCCCCCCCCCCCAAATCCAGTCTGGTGAACCTTGAGGTTATGCAATCAGGGTGAGTTTCTGAGAAGCCAGGAAGGAGTGGTGGTATGAGGGACTGGAGTATTTGGTCGGCAACTTTGGTCTTGCCCCTATTGTGCTGCAGAAAGTTCTGGCTCAACAAATTGATGCCATGTAGTTAGGCAGACAGCACAGCAACGGTGGTGGTGGGGAGGTGAAGCTCTATCGTTGGCATATACCTGAAAGCTGATTGCATGATTATGGATGATGTTGCTTGTAGGCAGTTTTATCAAATGAGGACAAGGATGAAACCTTGAGGCATACCCGAGGCAATAATGCAGACACTGGAAGAGAAGCCATTAAACAGTTAAAGCCTAGAAATTGCTCTTGGCTATATTAGCAGATGGACATTGAACTTGTTCATATGACTGTCCTCTATCCACTATTTCAGAGGTGTTAACCCACTTAAAATTGGCAGAAAACAGAATGTTACTCAAATGTTTAAAGCATTTGTCTGCTATTAGTATTGGTTATTTCTAGACAAAAATGTTGATAAAATGCTATAAAGCTGCAAAATTTGTATTGGTAACAGCATCTATAACCTGCTTTATATGACTCCTCTTGCAGCCTCACTGCTAACTTTCCTGAGTGTTAATTTAAATGGTAGCACTTGCGCTTCTGAATCAGACACTTGTGGGTTCAAGACCCACTCCAGGACTTCAGCACGTATTCTTGGCTGGCCTTTCACTGCAGTACTCTTCTTTCTCATCTGCTTAAAGATGAAGGAGGCAGGAGAGTCTTGTTGATTCTCCAGAAACTCTGCACCTTCCCAGATGGCACATAGTTTTTGGAGCAAAAGACCTCAAAAGCTCTGTCTTTTCATGCTACCTCCAGGACTTGCTCCTTTTTATTAAGACCATTCTACTACTGATCTGAGGTCTGACCTTTTTACAGAACATATAAACTACATTATGGCCTGAATCGTTCAAATCTGGTTTCCCATCAAAATAGCTGGGTTGGAATCGAGGTCTGTGGAAGGAGGTTCAATTGAGGGGACTATGTCTGGCTCAATTCCTTACTCGGGCTCAGTCAAGTAGATGTTTGAATTTAAATTGCATGGTTTAATTGGTTCTTTTTTTTTGTTTCAGTGCTGGCAGAAGATGCAATTAAAGCTGCTCTGGCTGACTACAAAGTGAAACAAAAAGAGAAGTAAATGGATCCTAACTAGAGATTGCCAACGTCTCCATGCTTCTCCAGCAACTGCTAACTAAGGGTGTAACTATTAGTGACTCAGTTGGGTAGTGGAATTTCATTAAGCTAAGGGGGAAAACTGCTTAAATAAATGTTGCATTGTAAGAAAGATAATAGTCATCCATCAGTTTATTAAATGGACTCTAATGTGTGATACTGTGTGCCTTGTTTTTGTGGATTATAGAAAATTATTTTTGGGAGGGTGTTAAGTATTAAGATCATGGATGAGAACATGTAAACACATGAAAATTAGTTTAGCTGTATAATGACCTTGATGGTATGTGTACAATTGTGTGTGTATATTAAATAAAATACACACACAAATAAATAAATAGTTTATTGGTCCAGTAGATTTTGTTTGGGTTTTAATAAGTTTCAGGAGTTAACAGCCTTTGGTGTAGCTGTTAAATGGTTCACAACCCAGTGGTCATGGGCTCAAATCCCACAACTGTCCAGTTCTGTTGATTGTTTCTTCTGAGAGTGGCACATCTTACTCCGCCTGTGGAATATGAGAACTGAAACAGAAGCAAAACCAATATATTTCATCTCTACCTGCAAGGTGCTCCTTCTAGAATGACATTAGTATCACATCTTTAACTACCCAACATTATCACGAAGATGGTAAAGCATATCATTTTATTTGCACATTGTCAATCAATTCCTTTTAAGTTAAATGATTCACTGATCTGATGTTCATGCAACAGGTATTTTTTGAACTATTTTCAGATTACAATGGTGCCTAGTTAAGCAAATACTTGAAAGTGAGGTCAGGAAATACTGACTTTTACATTTGCCATAAGTGATCAATTATTCTTGATTAACATTATAAACAATTCCCTAAATCAGAGGCTACTTAAAGCTGCTCTTCAAATGTAATCATTTGGACCAGCTCAGATTTTCCTTGTATGATCTGTAAGAAAATGGTCGGATTTTTTTTAACCATTTTTCCACTGTAGGGCTTTGGAAGTCCGTTGCATTTTTAATTAAAGTTCTCTTTACAACCATCTGCTACACCTGCTGAGATAAAGGGTTTATTTGTTAATCGGCCAGGTGCTGAAGATGTATATTAAAGCTAGACGGACCAGTTTCTGGATTGACACAGCTTGCAGTCCATTTTCAAGCTATGACAATGAGTCAGTGACTTGTCCCAGACTGGATACTAGGCTACTTCCCCATTCATTTTGAGAATAACAGTATGTGGTTTTGTGGGACCAACTCTCAAAGTAGGGGAGGAAGGGGTGTGAAGGAATAAGCCATATAACCTATTCAGAAAAAAACAATCATGAAAGAATTCTGGCCTTATTAAAACATGACAAACTGGGTTTGGCAATTTAGAAACCTAACTATGAAAGCATTCTGGCTATTGAGATAAGATAGTTGTTGACACTGAATCAATAACCTTCTTGAAACAGAAGGTTAAAGGCTCCCGACAGGCTGACCTTTGGGAACGAAACAATGGTTCACCTTGGATACGGTGTTCTAATTTACACCTCATAACGAAGCACAAACATCTGCCTTCGTAAAAATGACCAAGTAAAAAACAGACCTGCCATCACACTTTTTTATGGTAAACTTAGAACACCTAGAGAGGAGGCAATTCTGTAATGCTACCAGCTGAGGTGACTAAGAATTACAGGGTTTGGCAGAAAAAGGACAAGATAATTAGCTTACATCAGCAGAAAACCTTACAGGAAATACCACTGAAAAAGGGTATAAATATTGAACTCTCAAATGGGATAACAGACTCGCTTTAATCGGGCAAAGCGATTCTCAGCTTCAGAGGCGGCTCTAAGTCTCCAACTCTTTGTACCTCGGGGATCAAAGGTATTTGATTTTGGTGGATGTCCTGTAGAACACGAAAAACTGTAGTGAAGTTAAGATTTGAGAGTAAAGTTCTCTAAGATTGTAAGCTTTCTCTTTTTGGAATTAATGTTGCGATTGACTCACCAACTAAATTACATGTCGGTTCTTTAATAAATCTATATTTTTAGAATTGTCTCACAAGACTTCTGTATCAAAAACTCACGAACTCAATCTCTGTACACTCTTTGGTGAGGAGTTGCAGAATTCTGGGGGAGTTTTCTGGACCCTCATAATATCCGGAACGTTACAGTCTAGCTAAACTTATTAAAAGTGCTATCTGGAGGACGGTAACATTTTCAGGTTGTTCCTTTCCTTTAGGGAGAGATAGTCCGGACCTTTAGACCTAATTAAGCGTCTTTAGGATTCGGCTACCTCTAACTTTAGTTGAAAATGAATGTCTGAGAAATATGCCTGATCCGGGGTAGCCCTAAAGGGGCTAGGACTAGTAATTATCCCTTCAGTTGGCGGCCAACGTGTGTGTTAACGAGTTGATACAGAACCCTATACTTATTTATATCTATATCCATCTTGTAGATTGTTAAGTATAGAAGGAGTGTTTTACTGACAGTGGTACTAAGACCCAGATTTAAGTCTCTGGAGATGACAAGTCCCTGATCAGGCCTTGTAGAACTTAAATCAGAACTCCTCAATATGCCATTGAGGTCTAGAAATTTCTTATAAAGTTCATATTAAATCCTAACCGAGGTTAGGTCCTGACAAAATGACAAACCCTGTCAGAATTGGCTAAGTCTTTTTATTAGGAAATTCAAACGATTGCTTTATTAGGGGAAATAATCCTATCCCTATACCTCCACAAGACAAAATAATTTTTGATGGATCATCAATGACGATTAAAAAAGGGACATCCCAACAATCCTCAGCTGGGATGGGGATAGTAGTAGGGACTTTTCGAGATTCCTACTCTTTTTATCCAGAAGAATTACTGTCCATACCCCTTGGCCATAAGACAGCACAATATGCTGAAGCCGCAGCACTATGGTATGCTTTAGAAAAGGCAGACCCTATTAAACCCACATTAATCTGTATGGATAGTAACTATTGTAAAAGAGGATATAACCAAGATCTAGTTTTCTGGGAACAAACAAACTTTACCAATCATAAGGGTAAACCCATAAAACAAGTCATTGTGGGAAGACATTCTCCGTTCGAGAATGGAAAAACAGAATTGTCAGGTGATTCATGTAAACGAGCATACCACTGGGACAGTACACTCAAAAGGAAACAGTCTTGCAGATGAACAAGCGAAATGTTCGGTCTGCATGACACCCCCTCGTGAGGGGCCTGCCAATATTAGTGTTACCACTAGGGCAGAACGGGCAGCTAATCAGGATGAGGAACTGATTCAGCTATTAGACCCAACAAAAGAGAATCCACCAGGATATCCATCAAAGTACTTTTACTCAGAAACCCCTACTGGTATTGTGCTAGTTAAGTTGCCCAAGGGAAACCGAGAAGTACCCCTGAGACACAAACGAGAACAGCTTGTAAAAGAAGCTCATGAGGGCATAGGTCAAGCACATTGTGGTGCCAGAACAACATTCTGCAAATTGACTCCCTTATATTGGTGGCCAGGCATGCTTAAGGCCTGTAAAACATACGTAGCAAATTGTGAGCCATGCAATTTAACCAATAAGTCATCTCTAATTAAGCCACCACCATTGCCTCCTGTGAAAACTGATGAACCAATGGGAAAATTCTTTATTGACTTCATTGGACCTCTTCCCCCATCTTTGGGATACAGACATGTTCTCGTTTGTGTGGATGGATGCACTTCCTTCTGCTGGTTGGTCCCCACGAAAACTGTTTCGGAAAACGCACTCGCCAATTCTATTACTGACATAATTACTGTAGCTGGTGCACCCAAAATCTTACATTCCGTTAAAGGCGGAGCCTTTGTCTCCAAGGTCTTCAAAGACTACTGTGAACAAAGGGGGATTGGGTTAGAGCACAGCACGCCACATCATCTGCAATCAGCGGGGCTGGTGGAACGTAAAAACCAGGAAGTAAAAAAGCTATTGGTCAAACTGTTGAGAATCAGGGGAAATAAGTGGACCACCGTCATTCCGGAGGTGCAGCTATCACTTAATAATGTGCCCGCATCTGCATCAGGGACAGTGTCCCCTAAAACTCCATATTAGCTGATGTATGGGGTTGAGATGCATACACCGCTTACCCATGGTTCTTTTATTGCCTCTACACACTCTGATTCCTTGACCCGACAGCGACAGTTAGATTTAAAAAAAAGAAGTAACAGAGGAGATCCATCAAATTGATCAGAGGATAAGGGAGGCAAATAGGCAGAAAAAATTGACGAACAAAGCATAGCAACCCCTAGCAGGAGAATGGGTACAGGAAAAGAAGTTCGAGCAAAAACCTGGTTTAAGACCTAAGTGGAAAAAACCTGTTCAAATACGTTCTGTTATTAACGAAAGAACAGTTAAAATACATATTAATCAGCCGAATGGCAAGCATATTCTTAAAACTGTCTCCATAGACAATCTCAAAAGATGTCCTGCGGGATGCCGGAATGGAGGAACAATACAAGGTGCAGTCGTACACTGTCTTTCAAGACCCAGCTTGGAGCACGACACAGGAAATGGATGCGATCGAACTATTGACGACGGTCAGCCAGACGGTGTCACCGACTCCTCCACACGATGCTTGGCAACGTCTCAGGAATTAGATTCGCAAAAAGCCACAACCAAAACAAGTAAAGATCAACGAGTTACTTCAACGAAGGAGGAAAACACTGCGGATGGAGAAGGAATCAACTGAGCTTCTGGTAAGGCCTTTACGAAAACAAGAATCTGTCCTCACGCTGGATCAATGAAACACTGTGTCAAGCTTCAGCTAGTTCCAAATGATGTCTCCTTGACTCGTATGAATAACTCACCTCTATGGAACGTACATCTGCCAATTGGACATTCTAAGTACATGTTGTTTAGCTAATTGTATGAAAATGTACCTATCATTCTTTTAATTTGTGTTCAATTTAAAATAAGGCAAAATATTGTCCTGGGATGACTCAAAGGAATTTTCATGTAGCACATGATTGTGAATCTCGTGAAATTAATGTACTATTGTAACCTTATTTGTAACATTGACCAAACTCTGCCCTGATGTTTGAGCTCATTCTTTGGTCAAGAGGGGTGTGTGAAGGAATAAGCCATATAACCTATTCAGAAAAAAACACTTATCTCATGAAAGAATTCTGGCCTTATTAAAACATGACAAACTGGGTTTGGAAATTTAGAAACCTAACTATGAAATAGCTATGAAAGCATTCTGGCTATTGAGAAAAGATAGTTGTTGACACAGAATCAATAACCTTATTGAAACAGAAGGTTAAAGGCTCCCGACAGGCTGACCTTTGGGAACGAAACAATGGTTCACCCTGGATAAGGTGTTCTAATTTACACCTCATAAAGAAGCACAAACATCTGCCTTCGTAAAAATGACATCAAGTAAAAAACACACATAGAAACATAGAAACATAGAAGATAGGAGCAGGAGTAGGCCATTCGGCCCCTCGAGCCTGCTCCGCCATTCGATGAGATCATGGCTGATCATCCAAACTCAGTACCCTGTACCTGCCTTCTCCCCATATCCCTTGATACCTTTAGCTTTAAGAAATATATCTAACTCATTCTTGAATATATTTAATGACTTGGCCTCAACTACCTTCTGTGGTAGAAAATTCCACAGGTTCACCACTCTCTGGGTGAAGAAATTCTTCCTCATTTCTGTCCTAAATGGCTTACCCCTTATCCTTAGATTATGACCCCTGGTTCTGGACTCTCCAACCATCGGGAACATTCTTCCTACATCTAGTTTGTCCAGACCTGTCAGAATTTTATATGTTTCGATGAGATCCCCTCTCATTCTTCTATACTCCAGCGAGTATAAGCCCAATCGACCCAATCTCTCCTCATAAGTCATTCCTGCCATCCCAGGTATCAGCCTTGTGAATCTTCGCTGAACTCCTTCCATGGCAAGAACATCCTTCCACAGATAAGATGACCAAAACTGCACACAGTACTCAAGGTGTGGTCTCACCAAGGCCCTGTACAACTGCAGAAGGACATCCCTGTTCCTATACTCAAACCCTTTCGCTATGAAGGCCAACATACCATTTGCCTTCTTCACCGCCTGCTGCACCTGCATGCTTACCTTCAGCGACTGGTGCACAAGGACACCCAGGTCTCGTTGCACTTCCCCTTCTCCTAATCTATTGCCATTCAGATAATAGTCTGCCTTTCTGTTTTTGACACCAAAGTGGATAACCTCGCATTTATCCATGTTATATTGCATCTGCCACGCTTCTGCCCACTCACCCAACCTGTCCAAATCATCCTGGAGTTTCTCAGTATCCTCCTCGCAGCACACACGCCCACCCAGCTTTGTGTCATCTGCAAACTTGGAGATATTACATTTAGTTCCCTTATCTAGATCATTAATGTATATTGTGAATAGCTGGGGTCCAAGGACCGAACCCTGCGGTACCCCACTAGTCACTGCCTGCCACTCGGAAAAAGACCCATTAATTCCTACTCTCTGCTTTCTGTCCGCCAACCAGTTCTCTATCCAAGTCAATACCTTGCCCCCAATCCCATGTGCCTTAACTTTACATGCTAATCTCTTATGTGGGACCTTATCGAAAGCCTTTTGAAAGTCCAAATACACCACATCTACTGGTTCTCCCTTATCTATTTTCCCAGTTACATCCTCAAAAAATTCCAGTAGATTAGTCAAGCATGATTTACCTTTTGTAAATCCATGTTGACTTTGTCCGATCCTGTCACTGTTTTTCAAGTGCTCAGCTATTACATCCTTTATAATGGACTCTAGCATTTTCCCCACTACCGATGTCAGGCTTACCGGTCTGTAATTCCCCGCTTTCTCTCTACCACCCTTTTTGAATAGTGGGTTAACATTAGCTACCCTCCAATCCATGGGTACAGTTCCAGATTCCATCGAATGTTGGAAGATGATCAGCAATGCATCTACTATTTCTAGGGCCATTTCCTTAAGTACCCTAGGATGTAGATTATCAGGCCCTGGGGATTTATCGGCCTTCAATCCCATCAATTTCCCTAACACCATTTCCCTGCAAATACTGATTTCTTTCAGTTCCTCCCTTTCATCAGACCCTATGTTCTCCAACATCTGTGGGAGGTTATTTGTGTCCTCCTTTGTGAAGACAGAACCAAAATATGTATTTAATTGGTCTGCCATTTCTTTGTTCCCCATTATAACTTCCCCCGCTTCTGACTGCAAGGGACCTACACTTGATTTCACTAATCTTTTTCTCTTCACATATCTATAAAAGCTCTTATATCTATAAAAAGTTTTTATGTTCCCTGCAAGCTTACTTTCATATTCTATTTTCCCTTCTTAATTAATCCCTTTGTCCTCTTTGTTGAATCCTAAACTGCTCCCAATCCTCAGGGTTACCGCTTTTTCTGGCCAATTTATATGCCCTCTCCTTGGATCTTATGCTATCCCTAATTTCCCTTGTTAGTCACGGTTGAGTCACCCTTTTTGTTTTATTCTTATGCCGCACTGGGATGAACAAATTCTGTAGTTCATCCATGCAGTCTTTGAATGTTTGCCATTGCCTATCCACCGTCAACCCTTTGAGTGACATTCCCCAATCAATCCTACCCAATTCGCGCCTCATACCATCGTAGTTTCCTTTATTTAAATTCAGGACCCTAGTCTCTGATTCAACTACTTCACTCTCCATCCTAATGAAGAATTCTATCATATTATGATCAATCTGACCCAAGGGGCCTCGTGCAACAAGATTGCTAATTAATCCTTTCTCGTTACAAAATACCCAGTCTAAGATGGCCTGATCTCTGGTTGGTTCCTTGACATATTGTTCCAGAAAACCATCCCGTAAACATTCTAGGAATTCCTCCTCCACAGTATTTTTACTAATTTGGTTAGCCCAATCTATATGTAAATTAAAGTCACCCATGATGACTGCTGTGCCCTTACTGCATGCTTCTCTAATTTCCCTTTTAATGCCGTCCCCAACCTCCGTATTACTGTTTGGAGGTCTATATACCACTCCCACTAACATTTTCTGCCCCTTGTTATTTCTCAGTTCTACCCATACAGATTCCGCATCATCAGAGCTAATATCCTTCCTTTCAATTGTGTTAATCCCCTCTTTAACCAGCAATGCTACCCCACCTCCCTTTCTTTTTTGCCTATCTTTCCTAAATATTGAATACCCCTGGATGTTGAGTTCCCAGCCTTGGCCACCCTGGAGCCATGTTTCTGTAATCCCAATCAAATCGTATTCATTTACCTCTATTTGCGCAGCCAATTCATCCACCTTGTTCCGAATGCTCCTTGCATTAAGACACAAAGCCTTCAGGCTTGTTTTTTTAACGCTCTCAGACCTATATGAATTATTATTTACTGTGACCATGTTTGATTTAAACCGTTGAGTTCTTTGCCTTCTACTTTTGTTTTTCTCCTTCCTGTCTTTTGCTTTTATCCTTGTTTCCCTTTCCTCTGTCTCCCTGCTCAGGTTTCCAAACCCCTGCCACTTTAGTTTAAACCCTCCCCAACAGCACTAGCAAACACTCCCCCTAGGACATCGGTCCCGGCCCTGCCCAGGTGCAGACCGTCCCGTTTGTACTGATCCCACCTCCCCCAGAACCGGTTCCAATGTCCAAGGAATTTGAATCCCTCCCCCTTGCACCATTCCTCTAGCCACGTATTCATTTGAAATATCCTCCTATTTCTACTCTGACTAGCACGTGGCACTGGTAGCAATCCTGAGATTACTACCTTTGAGGTCCTATTTTTTAATTTACCTCCTAACACCCTATATTCTGCTTTTAGGACCTCATCCCGTTTTTTACCTATATCGTTGATGCCTATGTGCACCACGACAACTGGCTGTTCGCCCTCCCCCTCCAAAATGTTCTGTAGCCGCTCCGAGACGTCCTTGACCCTTGCACCAGGGAGGCAACACACCATCCTGGAGTCTTGTTTGCGGCCGCAGAAATGCCTATCTATGCCCCTTACAATTGAGTCCCCTATCACTATAGCTCTTCCACACTTTTTCCTCCCAGCCTGTGCAGCAGAGCCACCCATGGTACCAGGAAGTTGGCTGCTGCTGCCTTCCCCTGATAAGTCATCCCCCACAACAGTATCCAAAGTGGTATATCTGTTTGAGAGGGGGCTGGCCACAGGGGACCCTTGCACTACCTGCCTGCACCTCTTACTCTGCCTGGTGGTCACCCATTCACTTCCTGCCTGTACACCCTTTACCTGCGGTGTGACGAACTCGCTAAACGTGCTATCCACGATGTTCTCAGCATCGCGAATGCTCCAATATGCATCTATCCGCAGCTCCAGCGCCACAATGTGGTCTATCAGTAGCTGCAGCTGGATACACTTCCCACACACATGGTCGTCAGGGACACAGGAAGCGTCCCTGATTTCCCACATATAGCAGGAGGAGCATAACACGGGGCAGAGCTCTCCTGCCATGACTTACCCTTTAATTAATTAATTAAAATTAAATTAAATGAATCCCACCAATTTCACTTCAATTAAATGATATACTCAAGGGCCCTTTCCCGACACTGGCCGCTGTAAAAAGCCCACGAAAGTGAGTTTAACTACTCACTGTGCTGCTGCTCTCTCCACTCCCGACACTGGCCTCTGCAAAAAAGCCCACGAAAGTGAGTTTAACTACTCACTGTGCTGCTGCTCTCTCCGCTCCCGACACTGGCCTCTGTAAAAAAGCCCACGAAAGTGAGTTTAACTACTCACTGTGCTGCTGCTCTCTCCACTCCCGACACTGGCCTCTGGAAAAAAGCCCGCGAAAGACCTGCCGTCACACCGTTTTTATGGTAAACTTAGAACACCTAGAGAGGAGACAATTCTGTAATGCTACCAGCTGAGGAGACTGTAAGAATTGCAGGGTTTGGCAGAAAAAGGATGAGATAATTAGCTTACATCAGCAGAAAACCTTAAAGGAAATACCACTGGAAAAGGGTATAAATATTGAACTCTCAAATGGGATAACAGACTCGCTTTAATCGGGCAAAGCGATTCTCGGCTTCGGAGGCGGCTCTGTAAGTCTCCAACTCTTTGTACCTCGGGGATCAAAGGTATTTGATTTTGGTGGATATCCTGCAGAACACTAAGAACTGTAAAACTGTAGTGAAGTTAAGATTTGAGAGTAAAGTTCTCTGATAATAAGATTGTAAGCTTTCTCTTTTTGGAATTGTTAATGTTGCGATTGACTCACCAACTGTAAATTACATGTCGGTTCTTTAATAAATCTATAAATTTTTAGAATTGTCTCACATAAGACTTCTGTATCAAAAACTCGCGAACTCAATTTCTGTACACTCTTTGGTGAGGAGTTGCAGAATTCTGGGGGAGTTTTCCGGACCCTCATAATATCCGGAACGTTACAGTCTAGCTAAACTTATTAAAAGTGCTATCTGGAGGACGGTAACATTTTCAGGTTGTTCCTTTCCTTTAGGGAGAGATAGTCCGGACCTTTAGACCCAATTAAGCGTCTTTAGGATTCGGCTACCTCAAACTTTAGTTGAAAGTGAACGTCTGAGAAATACGCCTGATCCGGGGTAGCCCTAAAGGGGCTAGGACTAGTAATTATCCCTTCAGGGGAAGAATGGTATCTGGTTTTATTGACTGGCTTACTGATGAATTACTGAATGAGGAACAAGTCAGAGGGACAACCCTTGCTTTTTTTAAAAAGCACAAATAGACATGCGAAGGTCAAGCAGTCCATCTGGGTCTGGGAATGGTCCCCAGCCTAGATATGGGAGATTTGCTCTTGTCCAGCCCAGAGCTGGTCAGCACCAGAAGGCTGGAGAAATCAGGTGAGCCTGCTAATAGAGATAGTGTGGTATATATTTATTTGTTCATGAGGTATTTGAACTTGGTTAAAATGAGATTTGATTGTATTTGTTACTCTATACTCGCTTGCTGTCTGTAAAATAAAGCAGCTTAACAATTTACATCAGGCCTCCTCTCATTAAAATGTTTCCAGTCTGCCTACTAAAAGATTGGAGAAGGGCACATGTGGAAGACAAAATACCCATTTCTGATCATAAAAAGGCTACTATTACATCCTGGGTTACACTTGTATAAATCGATATTGGGCAATATGGGCACACCTGAACTCACAACACGCCGACCTATTACAGAAGTGAGGAGTACGTTGGAGAATATCTATGGCAAAACTAAAATTTGTAACGGTGACTGAGTAAACCCATTGCAATGATTTTATACAATATACATATGAGGAATTCTACTGAGTACTTTTTCTGTTTTACTTTCAAATCAGAAAAAAGCAGCGCAGTTAAGATTTATGACTGAGTTTTTACAATGAAAGTAATGTTTGGCTGATTATTAAATGTAACTTTTTAAATAAAATGACATCTAAAGTATGCAAACCGAGCAAGGATAAATACAATCAGAATTTATCTGACTAAAGTTTAAATCTCGGTCACAAACTTAAAACAGCAGTTTTTTAATAAAACCTTGACAAGCCTTACAAGTCATACACGGAGAATTTCAACAGCTTGATTCTCAGTAATGTTTTGTCTTTGATTTTGGGTGGGAGGGAACTCCCTGGAATATGATCCTTGGTGCTGGAACTACTAAACCATCACCTAATTGTCCATTTTTGCAGCAGCAATCACAAGTGCAGTAAGACCTTGAGCTCATCTGTGCTCTTGTTTCGAGGCCACTCTCCTATCAGATGGGGGCAGGGGCAAGAAAGTTGAGCATCACAGTTTGGAAGGATTTCTGCCTTGTGATGCAGACAACAGCCAAAAAAGACTGCTACAACTAATGTCTGCTAGGTAGGCAAATATATTTAAATATTTGATTCAGGTGGCTACCAGCAAAACAAACACTAATGCCTGTAACAACTTGCTGTTGTCCAGCACGAGCAAAATCTAGACTCCATTTTTGAAAGTAAAAGGAAGCTAAAATATGTTGGGGGGGGAAAAACAGCTTCAAAAAGAAAACATTTTGACATGTACCCTACACTCAAAGCTAAATGTTAAATTAATAGGTTTTTTACAATATTTCAGAGGCCATTATTACATAAAATAATTTATGGGCACAGTAGCTATGATGTAGAAAAAAGCATTTGCAAAGTGACAGTGTCTCGTGAAGCTATTCATTTCATGAAGGAATCTATTGTTTTAAGTACAAGCAAGAAAACTAAAGTACACAAAACTGCAATTTACAACAGTGGTGGATTTTGACAGTTAAAGGTGCAAGGTTTCTTTTCGAGAAGGTTTGGAGAACATGTCAAACCAGAAGATTTTGATGTTTTTTGATCCATGATTTAGTGCATTTCCAGCATTTCAGCGTCTAATATAATTCTGCCTTTCAAACCAAGAACTTTTTATCCTGGAAGAGCTATACACTCACCATCTCTCTGCCAGTTTTGCACTGAAGACAGAACCCATGTGATGTGGCGGTGCCCAACATTGAAACTTAGCTGCAGTGAGTGATGGGGTACCTCAGCAGAGCAACAAAAGTTTGAATAGGATGTTGCGAGCTCTGCTGATTTTTAGTAGCAAACACAGCAAACGGACATTGGATCTGAAAAGCTGATGCTTATGTGGAATGGGGATGGTCGGCCTATACGCGTTTGTGCTATTTTCTGCAGTAAGTATACAGTTCTGCAGCAACAAATAATGAACTATCTCCCGTTCCCATTAGTGGCAGCATATAGAATCATGGAAATTTATGGCACAGAAGGAGGCCATTCGGCCCATCGTGTCTGTGCTATATGTTTGTGCGCCACTGCTAAGGAGGAATCAGTTTTAATATGCTGCTGAGGCATTACTGATGACACCAGCCTTGTATCTTGCATTGGAACAAAGTCAGATACTTATACCCCAGCAATTTATATGTAAAATTGTGATATTGAAGATGGATCAATTTTCACTTACACAAATGCTGAAGTTAATATGCAGCATTCATGATTTCTGCAGGTGCCACCAGGCGCACCATCAAAGGTATCCATCATTTCTGCACGTGTTTTTAAGGACAAGACTTTCTGATGTATGTATATTCCCTTCGTTTCCCATGTCGTGTATCATCCCTGGCTGTGAAGGCAGGCTGACCACCCTGCTCTCAGGATACCGCTACTCTAATTCTTCTTCTCTCTTAGGCAGTCCCTCGGAACCGAGGATGACTTGCTTCCACGTTAAGTATGAGTTCTCAGGTGGCTGATGAGTCCAATGCAGGACCTACAGTCTCTGTCACAGGTGGGGCAGACGGTGGTTGAAGGGGCAGGTGGGTGGGGTGCTTGGGTTGACGTGCACTCCTTGCGCGGCCTGCGCTTGGCTTGCGCTTGCTCCCGGCGAAGAGACTCGAGGTGTTCGGCGCCTTCCCGGATGCTTCTCCTCCACTTTGTGCGGTCTTGAGCCAGGGATTCCCAGGTGTCGGTGGGGATGTTGCACTTTTTCAAGGAGGCTTTGAGGGTGTCCTTGAAGCATTTCCTCTGCCCACCTGGGGCTCTCTTGCCATGTCGGAGCTCCGAGTACAGAGCTTGTTTTGGCATGCGGACGATGTGACCCGTCCATCGGAGCTGATCGAGCGTGGTCAAAGCTTCGATGCTGGGGATGTTGGCCTGAGCGAGAACACTGACGTTGGTGTGCCTATCCTGCCAATGGATTTGCAGGATCTTGCAGAGGCAGCGTTGGTGGTACCTCTCCAGTGCTTTGAGGTGCCTGCTGTACATGGTCCATGTCTCTGAGGCATACAGCAGGGCGCCTACTGTCAACAAGGGCAGACGTCGATGACGAAGTCCAACACCGCCTTCAGTGTGCCAGTGCAGCCTTCGTTCGCCTGAGGAAGAGAGTGTTTGAAGACCCGGCATTAAGCTCATGGTCTACAGAGCAGCAGTGATACCCGCCCTGCTGTTCTAATAGTACCCACTAGGAGGTGCATGAGAGCAGCCTCTGTGCAACACCTCCTCTTGGTGGCGGCGGAACTCACCTGGTGAAGGTGTATGGCACAAAGCCATTCGTTTTCTTGCCAATGTAACACTGTTGGAGCAAAACAGCCTGTTTTTATTTTTAAATAGTGTTACAGAAATGGTGTGTGCCTGCACCTTGAACAAGTAGCCTTTAAAATGGAACCACGCGGAAGCAGATTTAGTGTTTCATCACAGCACAGCTGAAACAGCTACAGTATTAAGATTCCCCCTCCCCAGTTTTGAAAAGTTAAACCGAATGATAAAACGGGGGGGGGGGCGGTCAACGTGCTGGCCAATCAGAACTGACTTCTAACACACGGATGGAGCAAGGGGGCGTTAAAGGAAGAAAATCAAAGCACCAACAACACAGACCGTCTCCAAAAGAAATGCTTCAGAACTCTGAGCATCTCCTCCGATGTGTATCCAGCACTAAGGGAAAGTCACACACCGCCTAATCCAGGGAACCGGGCAGAACTCTGCATCTGCCACAAGCGACGGCCACATCGTGTGACATATCACAAATCTGCCCCACTTAATGTCATATAACTTTGTATTATTTAAATTGTATTATTAATAATTATAAATTATGTATATTTTTTTACGTATAAAGGCTTGGAGATGTACACTATTTTAGGTTGTTTTGAAGTGCTTGGCACGAGTTCTGATAACCCCCTTTGTATGAAGAACAGTGGGAGTCTGCAGTGCAGCCACCTTCTGCTGTAATGCTGCACCATTTTTCTGAAAGCTACTGTGTTATTTATTTTCTTGCTCACAACCAACCAGATAACAGCAAATAATGTGACATTATGGCAACGTATTCACTATCTTGGGCGATCAATGTAGTTGTACATACCCAGTTTGACTCTGTTCCGGGAACACCATGTGCCGGAAGTCTGATACATCGACTGCTTGGAAAAGTTTGCTCTGTAGTCTGTCGTTCATTGTTTCAAAAATAATTTAATGTGGTTACATTTATTTTGCTAAATGCATCAGATGATGGAACACTTGTGACTTGCAACATTTATCCTTTTTAATAAATAAACTTAGCAGATGGAAAATAAATGTAAAACATCTGGTGTTCAGACGATCGATGTATTACTTAAATTCTCTTCAACATAAAATAAAAAAGAGTGGAGATGCCGGGGATTGAACCCGGGGCCTCATACATGCAAAGCATGCGCTCTACCACTGAGCTACATCCCCTACCTGTGCAGGTAACTCAATGCGATACATAAAAAATTATTTGCCTATCGTTGCATAAAAGTTCAGTTAAAGTTGTTAAGTAAAGCAGTCATACAGAAAGAGCTGCCTTTGTGTTGCTCATTATTTGGCAATGCACGAAGAATGTCAGAGAAGAAAAGACCATCAAGCCTGTCCCATACAGTCTTATGCATCACGATGAAAACTCCCGACTCACCCAGAGCCATGTGATCTCCTGTGAGAGGCAAAATGTATTTTCCATTTCAACTGTATTAGTTGGTGTAGGTCACTGGTGTAACTTCAGGGTCCGTGTTTCTGTGCTATCTCACATGATCCTATAGATCACAAGACAATTACAGATGATGAAGGTCATTTAGCTCATCTTAATTCATCAATCCAAAATGACCCCACATCCCCCACCCCCATTGTTGTATCTAATTGTTTCCTAAATTATCCCAGGTTGTTCGTTTTGACCTCTCTGCCCAGAAGTCCATTCCAAGTGTTGATCGCTCTCTGCATGACGAACTTTCTATATCAGTTCTAAAATTACCTGTGTCTCCTTGTCCTATTTTCATCTGTTCTAAATACTTCCATCTATCCTAAATACCATCTATCCCTATCCCTGCAACCTCCTCCAGTCCTACAACCCTCCAAGAGCACTGCGTTCCTCCAACTTTGGCCTCTTATGCATCCCCCACTTCCTTTGCCCCACCATTGGCGGCCGTGCCTTCAATTGTCTAGGCCCTAAACTCTGGAATTCCCTTCCTAAGCCTCTCCACCTCTATCCTCTTTTAAGATACTCCTTAAAACCAGCCTCTTTGATCAAGCTTTCGTAGAATCATAGAATGATACAACACAGAAGGATGCCATTCAGCCCAACATGCCTGTGCCGGCTCTTTGGTAGAGCTATCCAATAGTTCCCTGCTCTTCCACCATAGCTCTGTAAATTTTTTCCCTTCAAGTGTTTATCCAATTCCCTTTTGAAAGTTATATTGAATCTGCTCCCAGCACCCTTTCAGGCAGTGCACTCCCGATCACAACAACTTGCTGCGTAATTTTTTCCCCCTCATGTTGCCTCTGGTTCTTTTGCCAATCATCTTAAATCTGTGTCCTCTGGTTGCCGACTCTTCTGCCGCTGAAAATAGTTTCTCCTTATTTACTCTATCAAAACCATTCATGATTTTGAACACCTCTACCAAATCTCCCATTAAACTTTTCTGCTGTAAGGAGAACCCCAGCTTCTCCAGTTTCTCCACATAACTGAAGTCCCTCATCCCTGGTACCATTCTAGTAATTCTCTTCTTCACCCTCTCTGAGGCCTTGACATCCTTCCTAAAATGTGGTGCCCAGAATTGGCCACAGCTTAGGCCTAACCAGGGTTTTATAAAGGTTTAGCATAACTTTCTTGCTTTTGTACTCTATGCCTCTATTAATAAAGCCAAGGATTTTGAACAGCCTTCTCAACTTGTCCTGCCACTTTCAAAGATTTGTGTACATACACCCCCAGGTCTCTCTGTTCCTGCACCTCCTTTAAAATTGTACCATTTAGTTTATATTGCCTAATATTATATTACATCACTTGTCCTAACATCTCCTTCTTTGGCTCAATTATAATTTTTGTCTGATTACGTTCCTGTGAAGCACGTTGGGACATTTTACTGCATTAAAGGCGCTATATAAATGAAAGTTGCTCTTGTTAAAGGCGCTATAGAAATGCAAGTTGTTATTGATTTATTTGTTTTTAGCCCTTTCTGGGTTTTTTTATATCTCATTTATATCAAAGTCCTGAATGTTCCCTTTGTACTCTTATTTTGGAGAGGATATTAATACTTTTGTCTTAAGAGCAACTATTGACGACCACCATTAGGGGTGGATGGGGTTAGATGTAAATAATTCTCTTCTGGGTCAAGTTTGTTTTAAAATGATAATGTGTGGCAATGAGAGCTTGGAAGCCAAGTTGAGCCTCCATGGCAGGCTATGCCCTTTTGGTTTGTCCCTTTTCTTCTCTCTCTCCCCCCACGGCAGCTGTCTTTCATCCTACCAGCGCATTTCACACTTCTGAGCCATCTTTTGTTTCTTAACCTGTCCTATTACCATCTCGTCTTGCGTATCTCTTAATGTCTCTACGTCTCACGGACCTTCCCTTTTGTTCTTTTATTCCCTCCCCCAGCCTCCAAACTTGCTTTTTCATCTGTTTCATTTCCTGCTTTTTTCTCAGTTCTCACGAAGGGTCTTCGACCTGAAACGTTAACTCTGTTTCTCTCTCCACCGATGTTGCCTGGCCTGCTGAGTTTTTCCAGCGCTTTCTGTCGTTGTTTTTGTTGATGACTAACCTGACTCATTGATGCAGATTCAACAAAATACACTTGCTCATGGACATGAGTTCGATCCCATTTGGCCCCAGATATCCCTTGCTAGCCAATAACCCAGTTGCTCGAGGAACAGCACCTCATCTTTCGTTTAGGCACCCTACAGCCTTCTGGACTCAACATCGAGTTCAACAATTTTACATCATAACCTCGGCCCCTATCACATTTATATTTTATTTTTTCATCCACCCTTTTGTTTGGCCCCCCCTTTTTTTTCCTCCCATAAGCTGGCAGCTGTCCTTCATTCTGCCAGTGCATTTCACACTTCATTTAGCCTCAACCTGTCACATCAACACCTCCTCTTGCCTTGATCATCTCTTAATGTCTCTTCAATGTCTCTTAATCTCTCCTTTTGTTCTTTCATCCCCTCCCCCTTTTCCCAGCTTTATCCTTGCTTTAAATCTATTTCTTTACTTGCTTTAAATCTATTTCATTTCCTGCTTTTTTCCAGTTCTGACAGAGGGTCTTCGACCTGAAACGTTAACTCTGTTTCTCTCTCCACGGATGCTGCCTGGCCTGCTGAGTTTTTCCAGCGTTTTCTGTTGTTACCCAGTTGCACAAGGTTGGTAAGCGCCACAATATGAGCTGTTTTAATTCTGTAAGGGCAGTGTTTGTGGTAGATGTCCCGTTGCCAGCTCCTCATTAGCATAGTGCAGGCTCTGGCCAATACCCTTTTAACAGTCATTACCATTAGTGCTTCATTAACTATAGGAGCGGAGCTGTATTAGATACTGTTGTGCTCAGTCCTCGTTAGTATAGTGGTAAGTATCCCCGCCTGTCACGCGGGAGACCGGGGTTCAATTCCCCGACGGGGAGAGTTAATATTTTTTAAATTTTTGTTCCAGGATTTTTATAATTTTATAATCATTGTAAGTTTAGGAATTCTTCTTTGCTTTGGAGAGCCGGTGATAAAAATTGACAGAATGCACTTCCTTGTTTGACGTTGAGTGAAATGCAGGTCATTGATGTCATCGCAATTAACTAAAAATGGTGCTGAGTACATTCACGAGGGGAAAAAGTTACATTTGATGGTCACAGAGATTGTCTCAATGAAAAGTGGATCCATTAAAGCATTGTTCGGGTAAAAGCAGCAACACTGCACCGGTTTGTATGGAATCCCAATATCTGTGGTTTTAACAAAAGGAAAACAAATTCAATTAGGGGTTTTCCGTCACTCCGATTAAGGACTGGCAAGAACATTAAAAAGACTGAAAATAGTTTTTGGAGAATGTATTTTTAAGAGGATTGTTTCCATAACTTTTGTCACTGTAGGGGATGTAGCTCAGTGGTAGAGCGCATGCTTGCATGTATGAGGCCCCGGGTTCAATCCCCGGCATCTCCACAGTTTATATTTTTCCTTTTTTTTACAAAAAAGTAGGGTGGGGAAATTTAATGGTGGAAAATTACATTGGACTTTTTACAGCTACAGATGTTAGTCGTACAGAGGAATAATTGTCCACACATCTCTACAGTGTTTTAGTTTTAATAGAATGAAAAGGGGAAAAAATGTAAATGCTGAAAAATTGAAAAAAATAAAATGACCTGTAAAGGGAGAATACAACAGGTATTAACCCATCTTTTCTTGTGGCAGATGGTGACTGACTAGTTGTAACAATTACAACATTTTCTTTTTTTTTGAAGAGCAGTTGGTTATACAATGCTGGGACAATGGTTTAATACCCACTTTTCTCTCCATAACCACATTTAAATCTCTTTGAAGCCCAGGCCTATCCAGTGACTTTTCAAACACCTATCTCTCCAGTAATGGAAAAGTAATTAGGTATTGAAAAGGTTCAACAACATTGGAAGCAAGCAAATGTAATATCTGTATTTAAATATGGACAAATCTGATCCAGGTAACTATGGACCCATTAACAGGAACACAAGAGGAGGCCATTTAACCCCTCGAGCCTGTTGAGAACATGGCTGATCTGTGGCCTAACTCCATATACCCACCTTTGCCCCATATCCCTTAATACCTTTGGTTAACGGAAATCAATCAATCTCAGATTTAAAATTAACAACTGACCCAACACCAACTGCCATTTGCAGGAGAGTTCCAAACTCCGACCACCTTTTGCCTGTAGAAATGTTTCCTAACTTCACTCCTGAAAGGTCTGGCTCTACTTTTTAGGCTATGTCCCCTGGTCCTAGAATCCCCAACCAGCAGAAATAGTTTCTATCTACCCGATCAGTTCCCTTTAATATCTTGAAAACTTCAATTAAATCACCGTAATCTTCTAAACTCCAGGGAATACAATCCTAGTTTGAATAAAAACAGAAAATGCTGGAGATACTCAGCAGGTCAGGCAGCATCTGTGGAGAGAGAAACAGAGTTAACGTTTCAGGTCAATGACCCTTCGTCAGAACTGGAAAAAGCTGATGATCGAACAGGTTTTTAAGCAAGTGCAGGGGCAGGGAAAGGGGGGAGGGGAGGAAAGAACAAAAGGGAAGGTCTGTGATAGGATGGAAGGCAGGAGAGATTAAGAGACATTAAGAGATGGTGCAAGGCAAAAGGAGATGGTAATGGGACAAGTTAAGAAACAAAAGATGGCTCTAGATGAAGTGTAAATGGCACTGGCAGAATGAAAGACAGCTGCCATGTGGGAGAGAAAAAAAAAAATGGAAAAAAAAATAGGGGCAGAGGTTATGGTCTGAAATTATTGAACTCGATGTTGAGTCCAGAAGGCTGTAAAGTGCCTAATCAAAAGATGAGGTGCTATTCCTCGAGCTTACGCTGAGCTTCATTGGAACACTATAAGAGGCTGAGGGCGGTGAGGTCTGAGTGGAAGTGGAGCGGAGAATTAAAGTGAGAGGCGACCGGAAGCCCCGGGTCACCCTTACGGACTGAACAGAGGTGTTCCGCAAAGCGGTCACCCAATCTGCGTTTGGTCTCCCCAATGTAGAGGAGACCGCATCATGAGCAGCGAATACAGTATACTAAATTGCAAGAAGTACAAGTAAATCGCTGTTTCACCTGGAAGGAGTGTTTGGGGCCCTGGACAGTGGGAAGGGTGGAGATAAAAGGGCATGTGTTGCATCTCCTGCGCTTGCACGGGAAGGTGCCGGGCGAAGGGGAAATAGAGGAGTGGACCAGGGTGTCGCGGAGGGAACGGTCCCTTCAGAATACTGAAAGGGGAGGTGAGGGGAAGATGTGTTTGGTGGTGGGATCACACTGGAGGTGGCAGAAATGGCGGAGGATGATCCGTTGAATGTGGAGGCTGGTGGGGTGAAAGGTGAGGACAAGGGGAACCCTATCATGTTTCTGGGAGGGAGGGGAAGGGGCGAGAGCAGAAGTGCGGGAAATAGAACGGACATGGTCAAGGGCAGTGTCAACCACAGTCGAGGGGAATCCTCAGTTGAGGAAAAAGGAAGACATGTCGGAAGCACTGGTATGGAAGGTGGCATCGTCAGAGCAGATGTGGCGGAGACGGAGAAACTGGGAGAATGGAATAGAGTCCTTACAGGAAGCGGAAGCGGGGTGGGAGGAAGTGTAGTCCAGGTAACTGTGGGAGTCAGTGGGCTTGTAGTGAATGTTTGTCAATATCCCCAGAGATGGGGACAGCGAAGTCGAGGAAGGGAAGGAAAGAGTCGGAGATGGACCATGTGAAGGTGAGGGAAGGGTGGAAATTGGAAGCAAAGTGAATAAAATTTTCTAGTTCAGGGCGAGAGCAGGAAACCACTGACACAGTTATCAATATACTGGAAAAAGAGATGAGGGAAGGGACCTGAGTAGGACTGGAACAAAGAATGTTCCATGTATCCCACGAAAAGGCAGGCATAGCTGGGACCTATGCGGGTTCCCATAGCAACACCTTTAATTTGGAGGAAGTGAGTGGAGTCAAAGGAGAAGTTGTTCAATGTGAGAACAAGTTCAGCCAGGCGGAGGAGGGTGGTGGTGGATGGGGACTGGTTGGGCCTCTGTTCAAAGAAGAAATGGAGCGCCCTCAGGCCATCCTGGTGGGGGATGGCGGTGTAGAGGGATTGGACGTCCATAGTGAAAAGGAGACGGTTGGGGCCAGGAAACTGGAAACTGTTAAAGTGACAGAGGGCGTTGGAAGAGTCGCGGATGTAGGTGTATTCTAGTCCTCTAGATATAAAGGCCAGCATTCCAATAGCCTTTTTGATTATTTTGTGTACCTGTCCATGACATTTTAATGATCAATGTACATGGACCCCCTGGTCTCTTTGGACCTCCACTGTTTCTAGCTTTAATCTTGCATCATAATAGGTAAAATAATAAAAGTTGTAGCATGGTGTAAATTGGAGGAGCATGTGTATAGTAATAGCTTAATGATTAACAGCAGGTCCTTAGAAGTAGAAACTTCCACTTCACAAAACTCAACTCCCACATGGACAATGATACGTAAATCAAAATCCTGGGGAATTCAGGGGCGGGAGTGTTGAGTGGAGTACCACAGGGAACAGTGTATGGGCCCTTGTTTCTTATCTACATCTTGTTTTTGGTCTGCTGAGTATCTGACATGAACAGAAACCCATCACCAGGCTTAAGAAGCTCCAACGACCAAGAAATCTAAACCCAGCTGCAGGGTCTTAATTTGCCCAATCATCAACAGTGCCCTGGAGTACGGAGGACCTGATTGGCTCAGGTATTGAATTAGGAAGTTTGCCACAGAAGGTGGATGGTTCCAATCTTCCATTGAAAGAAACATTATCTTGGAGCCACTGCAAGGCAACAAGAAGGCACCCACTTCCCCCTCTTGCTAAGGTTACATGTTAATTACATCAGGAGTTCGCACCTGGCTGTGAAATTCTTGTTACATGTAATGTTTTCAGATCTACAGCAGTCAATAAAAATGTTTCCAAGACCAAGCTTTTTGACATGCAACTCAAGTGTTAGCAAATAACATGATCCATCCAAATGCTGGAAGGCTATCAGTCTGAAAACTAAAATCGATTAAAAACATCTTTACATGCCTAGTGTCATAGAATTCCTTTGACCTGGATGGAGGTCTGCATGGAGAAGTATAAAGCTTTCTTTATTATGTAGCTCCCACTTGTGTGTCAACCATTTATTTTTCATAGTAATGAGATGGGATTCTGTGCAATGAAAAAGCACCCAAGGCTATGATTTTCTAAATCTCAACTAAAGGAAATTTTGAACAGGACTGTAACTAAGATTTTGGATACTTATTATTTTGGCTCTGGGAACAGTTTAACATACTATGTAAATCAAACATTTATATTGCTGATTATTCTGCTTTATTCCTTCTACTTGTGTAATTATAAATCTTGTAAATATTTGACAACTAGGTTTAGTTAGAACTATATGGTCTGACAGTGAGGTGTTTTCAGCCTTTGGAAAGGATGGTGTAAAACTCCAGTGTGAAATCCAGTGGTAAAAGGGTAATTGCTAAATCTATACACTCCACCTCTAAGGTGGTAAGTTTTGAATCTTAAAGGGCAGCTGTACATATGGAAGCTTTGTTTTTTCCATGAGCATGAATAGAGCATTAGGAGAAAGCTCAAATCACAATTGTGCCGTTGCCCTATTGGACACCAGGCAGTTCACAATAAGTTATTCAAACTTATTTTGTAAATCTACAAAGAAGGTTTCTCTTCATTTGGGATGTTTTCTTTTGACCCAGACCAACAGTTAGTTTTCTGATGAAGGGTCGACCTGAAACGTTAACTCGGTTTCCTCTCCACAGATGCTGCCTGACCTGCTGAATGTTTCTGTTTTTATAACAAAGATCAGACTCTTCACATTATGCTTTTGGCAAGCAATTTTTATTAGCTTATTATACTGACAGAGCACTACTGATGTTTACAGTTACCTGTACCAGCTTTTGAAATGAAAGTTCAATGTGTCGGGCAAAAGAAATAAAAATACTCGAACAAAGGCAGTTATGTCTAGTATAACTTGTATTTGAAAAACGACAAAAGTTTAATCAGTTCTTAGAAGTGCAACTATCCAACAAGAATGAATTGGTCTGTACAAACATCTTTATTTATATATTTCTAACAGTGTTTCATGGATTTTTCTCCTCTTAGTACACTTGAGCATTTCACCCCCAGGTCTTATAAAGACCACACATCTTACTTTACAAGGCAATTGTACAGTACATAAAGTACTTTTACTGCTACAGTAAATTACAGTACAAGTTCAATGAAAAATGCGACAAGCAGCATTCATTTTTCAAATTTCACAAATGTTTGCAGCACAGCAAAATAGTTCAGTAAAGGGAATACAGGAAATCAAATGAAGCTCTTGTACAAGTTATCCAGATATAAGGATTCAGCTGTAATGCAGAGCTTCCAATGCTAAACAACCAACAAATTCTAATTGGTTCTCTTCTCAGGCAAGTGCACCAGTTTATACTTTTCCAGTCTTATACTTGTGCAAAATATTATTTCACCTCCATACCTTTTTGAGCTATATTTCATTCTTTCTTCAAAACTTCTCATTGCTAAGTCAGTTCTTGATCAGAAACACACAAACATTAATTCCATCGATGGCCAGTATTGCAGAGATCCTAGTTGCTGATGAAAACAATTCCCCTCAACTGGAAACTAACAAACTGCACATTATACTTGCGTTGGAGGCCAGTGTTGTGAAACATCAGCATGCATTGCCTCAGGAAGCCATTGACAATACGTTAATAACAGGTCTGTTTAAAAGCAAAAAAAAAATCAAAGATTAACGATCACAGAACACAAGATATAATTTAGCCAAGGCTCCTAACAGTAAAATTAAAACATTACGTTTAAAATACAGCATCTTACAATTATGCAATGTAATGCTAGCTTAATGTGCCTCAACTCAAAACATATTCCCTTAATGTAATGCATGACACTTGATTTTCCACACCTTGTAGCCCCTTAGAGAGATTGATAATTTGCATCAAATTGCGATCAGTGGTCCAAGTACCGGCTAGACTTCACTGGGAACTGGGTGAGATTTCCCAAACTTATTTCACCACAGCGCTCTTAAAACAGAGACTTTCATTCCATTTCTCTTAGCTGGAGTCCAACCAGAGTCTGAGTCTTACAGCATTTTAAGCCACAGTCCAATCAAGTCTCCCCCTTACAACTAGGTCTTAATATGATCACCAACAGTATAAATTATATAAAGACACAAAATCCACTTGAGATATGACAAATATGACAACATAACGCACAAGCCCGTTCTCAATTAATTGATTTTGTTCATTCAATTAAGGTGACGTTTATTAGATATTTGTCAACTGTTGAATCGGTAGCGACAGAAAAAGATGAAAACTCCAATTCCTTTTAATCACTGTAAATTACGCTGATAAAAGTAAAGACCCCGTCAGCAATGCCTTAACCCCAATCGCTATACAACACCTTTCAGTTCTCATATCACCCTTCCTTTCCTTCCCTTTGGGTAAAACTAACAATTTCACAGTTTGGGGTTATTTTCTACATTACAAGTTATCACACTTCTTTATTGGCTGTAAAGTGCTTTGGGACGCTCTGAAAGGAACTATATAAATGCAAGTTAATTCCTTTCTTCTTTCTTGCGATCCACTGTAAGAACTGTGAACTGCCTAACCTTTCGCTTGGGAGTGTAACAGCCAGCACTGGTGAAAGGACAATGTGCTAACCCAGTGCAGCATACACATGCACATCGTTAAAGATAGTTCCCAAAAACAAAATGATGGAATCTTGAATTTCCAGGAAGCAACAATTTCAGGAATTTATACCCACACTGGAGAGTTGTAAAAAGTGAATTTGGCGCATATTTATGCTTATACATTCAAACCGTTTGAACATTTTTAGATTACAAAAAAATCTGAAAACAAAAAAAAAGCCGTAACAGGCATTTTATAATGTTACTGGAGCATTCCTATTTTCACAAAGGAACTTTTGAGTTGTGCAAGCAGGTGTCTTAGCACTGGTAAATACAAGATACAAACATAATAGCATACTCACATTTACTATTTTTCTTCCAGGCAGTGAGTAATGCATCACGATTGTCCACATTTTCAGAAACCAGAGCTCCCAACAATGCGTCTGTCCTGGGCTGAAGCCTGTGAAACAGCAGGTTTGGAGTTACTGGTCTTGTATGTAAATCAAAAAGTAACTGCAAATAATAAAATCAACTTAACTTTCCCCCCAAAATAAGTATCTAAATGCTGTTGCTAAATAAATTTATATGGCACAAGGAAAATGTTTTTAATCTACTTTGGCTATTGTTAGTTAAAGACAAAAAAAAAACACCTCCAAAAACAAGCATCTATTGAGTAAGCGGTGATGTGCCAAAGCCAGGCCTGTAAGCAATAGCTAGGAAATGTGGGGAAACAGCCTTAGTAGATCTGCTCTCCATTTTTCCCCCTACTAAGTGAGGGTTTGCAGTGCTTCCACTAAGCTCTTGCAGTTGCCTGGCCAAGACTGGGAATGCTCCTTTGTAGGGGATCAAGGGCACAAAGTCACAGTCTATCACTACATGGTATAGTGCATTGGCACACCAGCACAATGAATGTCCAAATCTGGCACACACACGCTTTTATCAAATCCACTAAAAGGTTGTTTTTGTCTCAAACACTAGAAACTAATGACATTTCAACAGATGTCTTGTATTACATGAAGCAGTATGAGGTTACCAAATACTGCTCTTAACATTGCGATTTCAAGCCTGGTTGTTGATGAAAATGTACAAACTTACTTGGCCCAGGTCTTCAGCATAGTTGATGGACTGGAAAGTAGACAGTTGATGTAGGAGGCAAATTTTTTAATGACCTTCAGTGTAGGATAGAAAAGTAAATGAGCAATTATTGCCAAAACAGATTATGCATTATTAACTAGTAACTAACTTGACTTGCATCTTAATTTATTAACATAAACAGCTCGAGGGATTAGTAACTGTCCTTTCACCTTCCAACTCAAACAAATAGAAACTATAAGGGCCCGATGAGGCCACATTACCTTATTTTCTCTCCCCACCCCAAATTAAATCTCTCTGACCACACACAGATCAGTTGGGCACTTTCCCTCAAGTCTCTGCCAATCCCACTCTGAGTTCAGCTTTTAGGAGGTTTACAAGTGTGACCCAGGGATGACTCGACCATGAATGTTTCAATCATTCCTGCGACAAAGTGCCCGGTCCATGGAGAGCATTTCACAAAAGTAACATGAATGAAATTGGGAGCTTGGTGATGTGTGTGTTGGTCCCCTTTCCATTTATAGTGCTGTGTATTAGTACTTCACTACGCCAATTCACCCAGAGTGTTGTTTTTAACCAGCACTGTAACATTACCATTTAATGAACAAGTATCAAAATAAGATCCATTTGATTGGATTACAATACAAAAACCTTGTCCTTTACACTGCTTTTCGAATATACAGTAGCAATTCATGATTAGAAAGTTATGAGTTAATTCTATTAGGGACCTAGCTATACAATTTTCTTCACATAAAAAGCTTTATGGAATGATTTTGGAAAAATTTATGCCCAATAATCCTCAATGTCTAGAAGCATCATCATTGCAATGAAATTGGTCAATGATTTAATAATATATTATATATCTGCAATCTAATCAGATTAGAACATAAGAAATAGGAGCAGGAGTAGGCCATTCAGCCCTTCGAGCCTGCTCCACCATTCAATGAGATCATGGCTGATCTTCTGCCTCAATTCCATTCACTGGCCCTATCGCCATATCCCTTGATGCCCTTACTAGTCAGAAATCTATCGACTTCTGTTTTGAATATACCCAATGACTGAGCCTCCACAGCCCTCTGGGGTAGAGAATTCCAAAGATTCACCACCCTCTGTGTAAAGAAATTTCTTCTCATCTCAGTCCTGAATGACCTACCCTTTATCCTGAGGCTGTGGCCCCCGGTTCTAGACTCCCCAGCCAAGGGAAACATTCTCCCAGCATCCACCCTATCAAGCCCTGTAATAATTTTGTATGCTTCAATGAGATCCCCTCTCATTCTTCTGAATTCAAGAGAATACAGAAGAACGAGAGGGGATCTCATTGAAGATTTTAAGTATCTCAGCCATACAGACCAAGAAGGTCCCAGGTTTCCTCATCTGTGTTGAGTCAGGCATTAGGGTGTCAAAATTGAGAGAAAAAAAGTGTAGATGTCTGGTGAGGACATAGATGAGTGTGATGCCACATGAAATTGAACAGCATACCACCACTCACTATCGAGGCTCACAGATGAATAATGACCACTTGGGCAAAGTAGCAGATACCGACTTGGCACCTATGAAACTGTACCTCAATAAGTAGGCAACACCTCCAAGAGAGGAGTGGCAGGAGAGATAACCACCAGAAAAAGGCAGAGAGAAAAAAATACTGTCCTCAGCAAAGTTACCGTTTCATTGCCACTTCTTGTTAACGTGTTTTACCAATTCTTAGGGGTGGAATTCATCCCATCAATAATTTTAGTGAAAAGGTTGCAATAACAAAATGGGAATCTTTGGGGTGTAAAATTGACAGCAAGAATTTCACTCCTTTAGTGTAGGAAGTACTCACCGTTCCTTCCAATAAAAACTTTGCAAAATATTTGTATCGGTCCAGTCCTTCTGGGTAGTCCACTTCCACTGCAGGGAGTTGCCAGCCAACTCTGACTATAACCAGGGAGAAACAAAGTGACTGATGAATATAAAGTACTTACCAATCTACACCAAAAAAACAATTCAGAGAACATTTTTGCTGAACTCTGTAAATTTCTTAGATTTAAACTCCTTCCCCCAGCATTCTGTAGTCCTTCTATGTTACCGCTTACCCATAGGCAGAATCCCTTCCTCGAAGTCCAATTAATATAAAGAAAAATTAGTTAACAGTTAAAAAATAAATCTGAATTCCATTATGTGGAATTCATTCTCCAATGACTAACACGTTAACTTACAGAAGGTACTTCCTCTGTGACATTTAATCCGGCCAGTCTCAGGGCAGTAACGTGGAGGAGGTGTATCCAGAGGTTTTCCATAGTGACTATATTGGGGGAGGAGGAGAGGGATCCACTCGGATTCAATCTCGGTCAGCCCTGGTAATAGGAGAGATTTCACAATTTTCAAACTTGCATTAAGTGAGGGTAAAAAATATGGCTTATAATAAATAGAACATCTATAACAAGGCTGCACCAACATAATTTGGAATTGCTACCATAGCTCTGAGGCATTTAAACTGCGACACCCTTCACAATTTCATCCACCCTGCCGAGCAGCTCTTCATTCAAAAAACTGATCTAGCACAATTTGATACCTTCCACTTCTCTCTCAGAGCCACTGATGAGCGAGATGTGTACTATTAACGAAAAGTATTCACCTCCAAATTGATCTATGTTTGGAGAATAAAACAGACAATGCGGTCAGCTTTCTCAATAGTCATAATTCTGGTTGACTGAAAAATGATTTCATCATATGCTGCCCACTCACTAGTTGTGGCACATGGATTCAGGCCACTGCTCCAACCCTATTGTAGCACTAGTACCAATTGAAGAAAACTAGATAAAGTTACACTCCTTGCAAATGATACCTCTATGACAGATGAGAGAGAAAGAAATCTTTATTGCTTCACTGTAATCTTCCAGAAGCATGGCATTAAAACAATATCAACTGCTATGTATGAAAATCACTCTTCTTGTCATGCTATAATGTTCCTATTTACAAATATATGCTGAGGATAACCATACTAGAATTTCATTACGTGTTGTGTTTAATATTGTGTCCCACCTGAAAGGAGTTTATACATGGTAAATTCTCTTCAAGAAGATGGCAAAGTGTGTAGCTGTAGCTCAAGAACTTTCAATATTAACGTAGTTCCAATGCAGATACCTGGGAAAAATGTCTGTTGAAGTCACTTACATATCTGAAATTCAGCTGTACGCTTTTGGAGATCTGCAAATGAAACTCCCCAGACACTGCTGAAGGCTCAGTCAACAAACGAGGCCCCAAATTATCACTAAAAACTACATTTCCCCCGATAACTTATGTGCAGTTAGGGATGTTTTACATTGGAAGTATTTTGCAATACTTCAGGCTTCTGATTGCTTATACAGTATAGAAGTAAAACACAGCAATTGGGAAAGGAGTAATTTCTGGTGAGATTGACATTAAATGAATTTAAAACTTGCACATTTACAAAAACAGTATATAAAATGGCAAAAGGAAAGACTTTCCAACAGATGCAGAATACTTGTTTCAAATTCTTATTTGTGCCAGTTGATTGGGAATCTTTATAGCTGCGGGGCTGAATCAGCCTGGTTTATGTGGTAATATTTCAGGTGCAGATAACATTGCCTTCTTCAGGGATGCAAAATAAAGTTTAAAAAAAAAGTTGCTTCAAGCCTCATGTAGGTTAACAGGGCTGTTTGCATTTAAAAATGCGTAGTTAGGTGATAACTGCTGGTGTGAAATACAAGAGATAATCAAAATGCAGTTGCAAAAGTCACACTGAAGCTTTACATTAAAAAAAAATATAGAATCAACATTTGGAAGCCAGAGGATTTCAGTTGGAAGTCAATCCATCCTTCCTGATTTTAAAAAAAAGCCATAGCAGCCTTGTCATAGAGTGCAGCTCCTTTATAACTCAATATCCTGGTCACAAAATGACAAGCGCTGCAAACTTAAGAGGAAAAAGTGGCCACATGCAACGGATATAAAACATGCTTCAATACCTCAAAGTTAATGGCAGTGCCTTTTATTTATGAATCAGAAGACTCTTTGTGGTGATGTTGTTGGTTTAAAGGACTGCAAAGTTTGTAATTTAATTTGGAGAGGTGGTTCTTTCCTACCTTTCATGTACATCTTAGAAGTCTCCACTATTTCTTGATAGACCACAAACTCAGGAAGATGTTTGAACAGCACGGAATTTGGATGGATAAACACTGGCTCATCGATGAGAGGGGTCTGTGGAGCACAACAGATAAAAGTTGATATTTTAAAAACTAAACAGTCGGCCAGTTCTTAACATTATTTTTACCTGGAGACCTATGAATAGGGTCTCCGTTGCCGCTAAACCAATCCGTGACATTAATTACAGAGAACACTCGTCTGTCCCTGAATGCCTCCATTACAAATACAGGGAGCTGTGACTTGAAGTTGACAGAGAGCTGCTCCAGATCTGCCAAACCCTGAAAAACTCAGTTATTGGCGGAATAATTTGTTTTTCGATCCTGCAGTGCGGTTTCCAGGGGCTGGGAAATTCTCTGGTGGTTTGAAGTTACAACCCCCAAAATCTGTGATGCAGCCAATGTCACCAGCGTATCTAAATGCAAGTCGTTGTCATTACTGAGTAACTTAGCAGCAAGGGAGAACCTACTTTAGAATCTCCATGGCAAGAACGTGACCTTTAAAAGAATATTGAGGACATTTATAGAAGAAAATGATACTGTCACCTTAATGAGGGAGAACTTTGGAAAAAATACTTTCCTTTAAATACAGCGGAACAAAACATGTCTTCAAAAGAAAATGTTTGCTGAAGAAATTCTTCAATCTAATCCAAAGACCTGAAGTCACAGCACAGTAAAACATCTTCCAAATTATTCAAATGTGAAAGGTATTATGGCCAAAGAGGTTTGCTTTCTAAATTTTAATAAAGAGCAAAATCTACTCTGTACCATTGAAACATGTGACACTCAAAGTTCCTGATTGTGATAGCCCCTTGATAATCCTTCATACCCAATCATTCATTCACATTCTAGTACACTGATTGGAAAGCCTCACTACTCAAATATCAAATCTAAGTTCCCAGGTTCAATTCACTTCACCTTATAAGCATGTCTCCATTTTTCATCTAGCACCTCTTCCGACTGGACTTTCCTGGCAATGTGATCCCCAAGACCAGCCATTACAATCTGTCTTAAGTACGTGACTTGAGTTTCTGTTGGCGGTTTCATCTTGGGATCAATAAACAAGCCAGCTTCTGGAAAGACAGCATTCACTGTAGAAGAGCAGGAAGAGGCAAAAACCATTCAGAAAACAACCAAATTCAAATTATTCACAGAGATATTCCAATAAACAGTTATATAATTACACTGTGCACTTTACATAAGCCCTTATCTTAACCAAGGAATGGCTTATTGCTTCCTCAGCAAAGAAACTATATATTTTCTATTACATATTTAGTGATATAGAAAAGGGCTATTGCATTGCGTGTAACTTAAGTGCAAGGTTTATTACTTTGATACTATTACTACCAAACTGTGGGGAAGAGTGCAGGACATCGGCAAGTTAGGAAGGTGTGGCAAATGTAGTCACAGTTAAATGTTGGAGTAGTTAACAGAAAATTAAGGAGAGAATGGAACTATATCCTAAATGGTAACACTTTCAGTGGTGTGGAGGAAGAGAGTCCTTGGAGTGCAGATATACAAATCTTTAAAAGCAGTAACGCAAGCGGAAAGAGCTAAAAGAGGACAAATGGGATTGAGTTTTATATATAGAATGGATGTTGGAGCTATAGAATAGGTGCAATGTAATGCATTACCTCAAGTGGCTATTGAAGCCAGCCAGGGCAATCACAACATTTACTTGTATAGAAATAAGATAGAAGTTGCAACATGGAAACAGGCCATTCAGCCCAACCAGTCCGTGATGGTATATACGCTCCATGCGAATAAATAGTTCGAATCACATTTACTCACCCTGTTCCCATACCTTTTTCAACCCCTCCCTTTTCCTTCATCCACCTATTCAATCTAATCTTGAATGTTGATATACTTTCTGCTTCAACCACTAACGCTGGAAGTGAATTTCACAGCCTCAAAACTTTCTGTGAAGAAGTTTCTAAATCTTACATTTAATCTTGTATCTATGGCCCCTCGTTCTTGACCCCTCAACTACTGGGGTGCAGTTCCACACGCAGTAACAGAGCTCAGGTACTACGTCAAATGGTCATTTTTCATGTGGGCCGAAATGATTATTGGCAGGTTATTTAAGCATGGGGCCATTCCAACCAGGCATGACCCTATACACACGCGCACATGTTCTGCAGGCACCTCTGAATACTGAAGAGTGGGGACCCTGGATGATTACCCTCATCCTCACCTTAGGAGCATAGGAACAGGAGTAGGCCATTCAGCCCCTCGAGCCCGTCCCACCATTCAATTAGATCATGGATGATCTGTACCTCAACTCCATTTAACCCTCCTTTGATCCATATCCCTCAATACCCTTCCCTAATAAAAATTTGTCGATCGCAGTCTTGAAAATTTCAACTGACCCAGCATCCACAGGCTTTTCGGGAAGAGAATTCCAGATTTCCACTACCCTTTGTGTGGGGGAAAAAATGCTTCCTGATTTCACTCCTGAAAGGCCAAGGTCTCATTTTAAGACTGTGCCCCCTTGTTTTGGTTTCCCCACCAGAGCAAATAGTTTCTCTGTATCTACTCTTATCGAATCATTTTATCATTTTAAACGCCTCAATTAGATCACTTAATCTGTCAGTTCCTCCTAACTTAGGACCATCTGCAAACTTGGATACACAACTCTCTATTCCTTCATCCAGGTCATTGATAAATATGGTGAAAAGCTGAGGCCCCAGTATAGATTCATGGGGAACACCACTTGTCACGTCCTGCCAATCGAGGTCACTCGTCACATTGCGCCAATTGAGGTCGAAGATCAGCCATGATCTTATTGAATGGCGGAGCAGGCTCGAGGGGCCGTATGGTCTACTCCTGCTCCTATTTCTTATGTTCTATGTTCAATCAGAGTACATTACTTTTATCCCTACTTTCTGTCACCTACCTTCCAACCAATTACCAAGCCACGCCACAAGATTAGCTCCAATTCTATTTTGGAACATTCTTCTAATGCTTAACATTATAGTTTGGTCCAATTGTCTTCATCAACTCTTACCAACGTTAGTTAGCTGCCCTCGCAAACGTCTGATTTCAACCATTGCCTTATGTCGAAGTCCATTTTCTGTACAGAAGCGAGGGGTGCATCCTGTATACTCACTAGCACCAACAGCACCTGAATGGACAGCAATGTGCAGAAATACAGGTAATTACTTAAACAGTAATGGATATGTGCTTTAGAAATTATAGGCTTTCACCATTTTTAAGATTGTGTCGTAATACTATCAACTACTTTTGCCATTTCATATACAATACTTATCGTAGAATTTTGAATCAATCACTACTCAATTCTTGATGTTTGGACGTATTCTTAAAACTTTGTGAAATTTAGCCATTTTGCTTAGTGTTAACCCTTTCCATCCTGAACATTAATTCAATACAGTGGTCCTAAAAAGTGCTACAACTAATAGTTTCCCAATTTTTCCCCATGTCCCTCTTTTCCTGAAGATGGCTGGGTTAGCTCTCTGGATATTGGTGCTGTGATATCTTATCCAACAAACTATTGGTCCTTTTTACATACACGAGCCTGGACAGAACGTGTCAGCTGGCTTACCATTTATATTAGTGCCTTTAATGCAGAAAAATGTCCGAATGCGCTTCACAGAAGCAAAACTAGACAAAAATCGACATCAAACCGAAGTAGTAGATATTAGGACAGGTGACTAAAAGCTCGGTCATGGAGATGAGTTTTAAGGCGGGTCTTAAAGGAGGAGAGAGAAGTGAAGAAGTGGAGGGGTTTAGGGAGGGAATTCCAGAGCCATTCCGGAGACTTGGGTAGTCTTCCATCTATTGCCCTTGCACAAAATGGGAGCCTAAGCACAAGCATCACTTGGGACAGAGTTGAACTCAAGTCACACTGCTCGAGAGTCTGACACGAAACCGCAAGTCAGAGATTTTAGCTGCCTGCTATTTAAATAATTCTTAGTACCAAGCATGACCATGACGTCTCCAAGTTTAAGAGATGGACCCTGCCCAGCCCAGATCCACCGCATTTGAGAGATTCTGGCCTTTTTCCTTTTCAGTTTTTCTGCCTCCTCATCACTGATGGCTGGTCTGCAAACAGCAAGTCAAAAATGTTAGACAAAAGCTCTTTTAAAAAGACAACATACCACGCAACACAAAAAAGCAGGATCATTATACAACATGTTATTTGATTCTTTCAGCACCTAGCGAGAAGAGGAAGAAACATTTAAACCTCTAGATGAAAATTATAGGCTTTATTGTCAAGTTAAAAGGGAACTTGTGGTTCCATAGGCAGCAGTGGATTCCAGTACAGTACCTTGTCCAAGTAACACGCTTCACAATTTCGGAGTCTAATTATACATTTTCGATTTGACATTGTTTAAATGTCATTATGCAAACAAATGTTAAACCAAACACTTCAACAATCAGCATTCATGTTTCAATTTTATTTCGGTCTATTCATAGGGTCAGCCAGCATGCTTTCAAAAATACTGTAGAACATTATCAAAACCAGCTTTAAAGAGCAATTACAACAGACTTAGAGCTGGAAGTAGTATGCAATGAACTAGTTCAAGAAACTAACAATTAGCATACTGAGTAACGACTTTTAAGAATACTTAAACATGCAGTATAATGGAATCTTAATTATCTGCCATAATGGAAGGGGCCCCCAGCAGATCACTGTGAACTCCCAAATTACTGTGCAATGCTGTTTCCTCTGCCTTTCCCCACCCACGACCTTGAATTCTCTCAGGATCAGCTGGCACTGCATCAGCTCATCTGCAATTGTGGACAGCCCCCACCCACTCCCAGGTACAGAGGTGAGCGCTAAAGGCAGTACATGTCGACCTCAAGTCATCTGGTTGGCAGTCTCCATTGCAATGATCTCAGCAGAGCTGCTAATCGTAAAATCAATTCAGAGCCTGCCTGTTTAAACCTGCTTCTCAACAGGACAGGTTTGAACAGGCATCACTCTATTGATTTTGAAAGTCTGTGGTCTCACTAAGATCAGTGTTCTAGAGGCTGTCAGCAGGAGCGCTGGAGGTCAGTGCACACTATGTTTAGTGCTCACTCTGTAGGTGGAGGTCTCGGTTCAGCACTGGGGAGTGTTTGTCTGTCAGTTGTCCTGGACCTGTCTTGGGTCCAGTGGCTGGATGCAAACTGTTGCAGCCACAGCCGTTATTGCTGCCCTGAGGACCTTGCTCTGAAATAAAACATAAATGCTGTAATTCAGACTCCCACTAGTCTCCCATTCGCCATAAAAATTCTCACGGATAATAAAGCAGATGGATAATCAGAGGGCAGATAACTAAAATTCCACTATGCTGTGATCTTAAATATGAATGGGAACTTTACCTGTCAAACTGCTCAAACAACTCTCTTACAGTCATAGCAGAAACTATTATAATGGCATACGGCATACAGTCGTGCTGTTTGCTTAAAGCAAGCATCTTTGCATATCGAGGTGCCACAGGAAAGGACGCCATAGCTCTACCCAGAGGTGTAATAGGACAGGTCAGCTTTGCCCGTTCCAATTCCTTAAACCTGAAAGAATAGACAATAACATCTGCAATAAGTTCGTAACTGAGTTGCACTTGGCTTAAGGCAATTCAAAAAAAGAGATTCTTTAAAATGAGCAACATCACTTGAAAAGGTGAATTAAAGCAGACCAGTTCCGCTCTTACCTTCCACGTTTTGGTGGCTCCTCCAAAGCCCCAAGAGAAATGAGCAGCTCCTCAGCAGCTATCAGCGACTCTGTCGATGGAGATGTTGGGAATGGAAAATTGATCACCTGCCCAACAAAGAATCAAATTAATTGTGCATCTTTCAGGAGTGTAACAGTATTGATGGCCCTTTAACTCCTGGATTATTTCATACTGAAGAGGTCCTCAATCTAAACTAAAACTCAATTACAAGATCTGGCTGCAGTGAAACAAGCAAAATACTTCAACCTCAGAAAGTAAATCTCCTACAAACATACCTTTTCAATGTTCAAGTCTTTCATCTGCAGAACAAGGTCATCCACAGGCCGCCTTGTGATCTCAGCTGCAGAGAATTTCTCAAAGTCAGCAAAAACTGCTGAGGAGTATAGCCTGCACACAAACATTTACTGCATTTAATACCACACTTCACATAGTCAAATGTTACAGGTTTGGCGTTAAATTCAACAGACCAGAATAGTACTCTCCATCACTGAATCTACACAATAATACTACATTCTGAGACATGCATTTGGGGTTTTTTTTTTTTAAGAGCAATTTGTTAGATGTAATTATTCGCCTTACTGCATCAAGGCACAGACTGTTGGGGTGATTCCACACTCCTGAACTTCCAGCAAGGACCGCCCTTGCAGGAAGCATGGGCTAGAAAATTAGGACTACAATTTTGTAGCACTATCTCAGAGCCGTGCTCCCTGTGATGTGGTTCCATTCTGGGTGCTCGGGATGAATGAACTGCCCCTTCGATTACTAATTATAGTTAAAGTTCATTGTTCTGGAAGGGATAACCTATCCTCTTCAGTTGTGACTTTTACAAGGCTTCAGGTTCAAGATCAGACCTGTCACAATATTCAAGCTTTAAGACAAAAACATGTGGATCTTGTTAGGGTCGTACCACAGCTTCAGCACTTCAGTTTCTGCCACTAAGGACTCTGTGCAAGATGTGTAAATATACAGCATCCTCTAGTGACTGTAATAGTCAATCGATTTGTTCAAAAACTTTGTTTATTGAAAATAAAGGAAAAAAGTTAATTGAACCAAAACCTAGTCAATGTTTTTACTACATTTAAAAATCACGTTTTCCTCCCTTGTATAGGTTCACCAAGTGTTCAACACCATTAACTGACAGTTCCCAAGATCTCTGCCCATGCAGATCCATTAGGAACAATGCAATGGTCACATGGGAGATCATTCCAACAATTTCCCCTCCTGGAAGTGGTGGTGGAGAAGTGCTCTACCCCCATCTCACCTGCTGACAGCCCAGAGAGATTAGGAACTCCAGTTATGGGCAAAATTCCAGTTATGGGCTCAAAATCGATCGTTTCACCCCAATGGACAGAATATTGACCCACTGTGTTGGTCTAGCTTTAAGGATGGTTATTATTTACTGTTAAGTCTAGTTACTGACCTGTAACAGTGACCTGGCTCTGTGCGACCAGCACGACCTGCTCTTTGATTCGCCGAAGCCTGAGAGATCCAGGTGACTTTGAATGATGAGACTCCAGTAACTTTATCATAAAAGCGTTTCTTCACCTTTCCACATTCCACCACGTATTTAATGTTTGGGATAGTGAGAGAGGTTTCAGCTACATTGGTTGCCACCACACACAACCGTGTGCCATTTGGAGGTGGACGAAATACCTAAATAATAGAGAATCAGCAATTTTCAGAACACTGGTGTCTAATTTCCTTGTTTTTTTTGAATAAATGGTAAATTAAATGTAATTCTGTACAGAATTAGATTAATCCACTGGCTTTCCAATTGCGGTTAGTGGACTCTGGGGAGTTGGACAGAGGTGGTCTGCGATTTTCCAAGTTTTTTCCACCTAGGAATATCTAGCTCACTATAAGCACTCTTGCAAATTCTGTGTTTATTGACTTTGTAGCACTTTATTCCTGTTGCCATACACTAATAAAAATGTTTTCTGCAATTAAAGCCCTATTTTACTTTGATTAGCTGACACTGCCTTTCAGAAATTGGGGCAGGGGCTTCCCGGGATGTGTGTCAATTCTTGCAGCGGGTCCCCCATATAGAAAAGTTTGAAAACCACTGGGCTAGTCTCAAATCTTCAGTGTTGTTTATTTCAAAAAGCATGATGCTGGCTTGTTGAAATCTACAGCAACCTACACAACAGAGTATAGACAACAAGCAACAATTAGACAGTTATAAACCGTCACTACCCTCATCAAATTTGCTGTTGGTTTGCAGAAAGCCCAGCAAAACCGCACAGGGTCGAGTTTACAAATAAACTGACCGCTCCCAGTCAGAATGTATATAAAACTATACAGAACTCAATGTTAGCTAGTGGAGGAACGTGGCAAACATCCTAATGCTCAGCTTAAAGGGGAACACCTGGGTTCCTTGGACTAGTCTAACATTGGAAATGACTGCCCGGACTTGTTTCAAACCAAGCACTATGGGGCACATACATTTTCCACAAAAAAACCTTAAATTGAAAACTTAGAAGTCCAGCCAAAATGCTACATAATTTTTCAGTTCAGTTAGTGAGGAGTGTATGAAATCAGAGTCAAAAAGTGGCCAACATTCCAGATTTTAATTGAAGTTCCTCTACAGATACTAGTTTTCAAAACTTTCATAATTAATGTTGCACGGGATCAACATTGTCTGTCCTATGCAAATATACCGTAGTAAGTCAAAATGGCTGCAAAATTTGTGCGTACATGTGCTTTTCTAGCACTCCGTATTTCAGCATTTAAACCTTGGATCAGGGAGGAGGAAGCTCACCTTCGCTTGTTTTTCTGCCGCCAGCAATGAATAAAGTGGAAGAACGTAAAGTGGAATAGAAGGATCGGACTTCTCAACTGTGTACACAAAACAAATGGATAAATCAAAGGTTGATTTTATAATGACCGCATACTTCTACTAAAGAAAAACGACTTCGTATGATCTTGTGCTTTTAAATCCAATTGTATGCCCTTAGAACAATTCAAAAATTATAATCCCAAAAATCACAACCATACAATGTTCCAATGCATTCACTAAAACAGTATTTTAATCCAATTATAAACACGGTGATGTTATCCAAGTTTGGGTTGGTCTAATTTTCCATTCTACAAAACAGTAAAATTCTTCCAGTGTGTGATGGTGGGGGGGGGGAGAAGTCCATGAGCCATGTACCTTCTTCAGAACCATCGCCATCTCCCAAATCCAGATCAAGATCAGAGCCAACTTCATCGTCATCATCAATTCCTGCCTCTCGATCTTCATCACCCTCATCCACTGGCATTGCAGAGTAATTATCAAGGTTAATCTTTGGCAAATTCTGCAGAAAGAAATAAAAAGCAAAAGTTAGCACAGGTTATTACAGCGACAGTGCTGAAGAACACAAGACTGCCAATCACCTCAGGTCACGGTCAGGTCCCAGGAAGGCCAAAGCTTTCAGAGGGACCCAAATCAACCTGGTAGCCAACCACAGGGATGGAAATGATTCCAAAACTTGGAAGAAGTTACACTATCTTGTGCAGTAATTGGATATAAGCATGGAGACACCCAAAACAAAGAAACTGGAGTTACTTTTTAGGTAAAGCAGCGAGTGTCAAAACTACAGCCTGTGGGTGGCGTCAGTCCACGAAGACCAGACACAGTTCTATTTTTACTTATACTTCTCGCTCGCTGTTGTGTTCTGTTTGAATTCTGAAGGCCTGGCAGCCTGTTCTTAGAGCGGTTATCTTATTGATGGCTAAATCCTAAAGCAGAGCACCAACATCTGTGAGTATCTGCAGTTCAAGATACATACAAATTATTGGGAACATTAATTTCAACTTTATGTGGCCCCGCGAGGCACCAAGGTACGCACCTAGTGGTACACAAAGACAAAAAGCATGGACACTCGTGGAATAGTATACTGCTTGCATTGCAAATTGCCAAATTATACTGTTAGAATCATGAACCGATAGCGAGACTGAAATCAGTCTTGCAATTCAAACTGATTCGGAGGTTCAGAAGATAGAACTTAAAAAAAAAATTGCTGACCAATTCTTGACTTGGTGCATTAGTTTCTGGTGTTGCTGCTTTCCCACCAAGCATTCAAATTGAGCATCTTGTGCAGAAGAAAGGATGGATCCTTCTAGTTGCCTCCCAGCACAAGGCAAGAACCAGCTAGACACTAAAAAAAAAATTTTAAACAGCTCTAACCAACACTCCCAAGTTTGCCATGAAAAGGAAAACTTAAATGAGAGAAAAAAAAGGAATGCTTAAAGTGCAGCAAGATAAAATGAGGTGCTGCTTCTCGAGGATCATTCCTCCTGCAGGTGTCTGCAGAGGCAGAACTCTCCCCGAAGGCAATGAAAACAGTGCTGATGAAGATGGGCATGTGTGTTTTTGAGCTGCCGCCGAGCTGAATGGCTCAACCTGTGCTTCTTTATTGGGCAGTTAGAGCAACCAGAGCAGGGATGAATTGCTGTTTAAAAACAGAAAGAACATAAGAAATAGGAGCAGGAGTAGGCCATTCAGCCCCTCGAGCCTGCTCCGCCATTCAATAAGATCATGGCTGATCTACCTCAACTCCACTTTCCTGCACTATCCCCATATCCCTTGATTCCCTTAATATCCAAAAATCTATCGATCACTGTCTTGAATATACTCAACGACTGAGCCTCCACAGCCCTCTGGGGTAGAGAATTCCAAAGATTCACCACCCTCTGAGTGAAGAAATTTCTCCTCATCTCAGCCCTAAATGGTCGACCCCTTATTCTGAGACTGTGACCCCTGGTTCTAGACTCCCCAGCCAGGGGAAACATCCTCCCTGCATCTACCCTGTCAAACCCTGTAAGAATTTTGTATGTTTCAATGAGATCACCTCTCATTCTTCTAAACTCTAGAGAATATAGGCCTAGTCTACTCAATCTCTCCTCATAGGACAATCCCCCCCCATCCCAGGAATCAGTCTGGTGTACCTTCGTCGCACTCTCTCTATGGCAAGTATATCCTTCCTTAGGTAAGACCACCAAAACTGTACACAATACTCCAGGTGTGGTCTCACCAGGGCCCTATATAATTGCAGTAAGACGTCTTTACTCTTATACTCAAATCCTCTTGTAATAAAGCCCAACATACCATTTGCTTTCTTAATTGCTTGCTGTACCTGCATGTTAACTTTCAGTGGTTCGTGTACAAGGACACCCAGGTCCCTCTGAACACCAACATTTCTCAATCTCTCACCATTTAAAAAATACTCTGCTTTTCTATTTTTCCCACCAAAGTGGATAACTTCACATTTTTCCACATTACATTTCATTTGCCATGTTCTTGCCCACTCACTTAGCCTGTCTATATCCCCTTGAAGCCTCTTTGTATCCTCCTCACAACTTACATTCCCACCCAGCTTTGTATCATCAGCAAACTTGGATATATTACATTTGGTCCCCTCATCCAAATCATTGATGTAGATTGTGAATAGCTGTGGTCCAAGCACTGATCCTTGCGGTACCCCACTAGTTACAGCATGCCAACCCAAAAATAACCCGTTTATTCCTACTCTGTTTTCTGTCCGTTAACCAATCCTCAATCCATGCTAGTATATTACCCCCAATCCCATGAGCCCTAACTTTGTTTAATAACCTATTGTGTGGCACCTTATCAAATGCCTTCTGAAAATTCAAATATGCCACATCCACTGGTTCCCCCTTATCTATTCTGCTAGTTACAACCTCAAAAAAACCATTCGTCAAACACGATTTCCCTTTCATAAAACAGTGTTGACTCTGCCCAATACTATTATTATTTTCTAAGTGCCCTGTTACCACGTCCTTAATAATAGATTCTAGCATTTTCCCTACTACTGATGTCAGGCTAACTGGTCTGTAGTTCCCTGTTTTCTCTCTCCCTCCTTTCTTAAATAGTGGGGTTACATTTGCTACCTTCCAATCCGCAGGAACCGTTCTAGAATGTATGGAATTTTGGAAGGTGACAACCAATGCATCCACTTTCTCTATAGCCACCTCTTTCAAAACCCTAGGATGTAGACCATCAGGTCCAGGGGATTTATCGGCTTTCAGTCCCATTAATTTCTCCAGTGCTATTTTTTTACTAATACTAATTTCTTTCAGTTCCTCATTCTCGCTAGACCCTTGGTTCTCCACTATTTCCGGGAAGTTTTTTGCGTCTTCTTCCACAAAGACAGACACAAATTATTTGTTTAATTTCTCTGTAATTTCCTTCTTCCCCATTATAATTTCTCCTGTCCCTGTAAAAGGACCCTCATTTACTTTTGCTAATCTTTTCCTTTTTACATACCTATAGAAGCTTTTACAGTCTGTTTTTATGTCTCTTGCTAGTTTACTTTCATATTCTATTTTCCCTTTCTTTATCAATTCCTTGGTCCTCCTTTGCTGAATTCTAAAATCCTCTCAATCCTCAGGCTTCCTACTCTTTTTGGCAACATTATTAGCCTCTTCCTTTGATCTAATACTATCTTTAACTTCTCTTGTTAGCCACGGTTGGACCACTTTTCCTGTGGGGTTTTAAATAAACAGTGAGGGGGAAATTCCACAGCACCAAGATCCTCAGGTACTTGCTTCCCAAATTAGTTCTGCAATATAGACACGGCTTCAACAATGCAGTCTCTGTTGTCATATCCTTGCGATCAGGATAATGAGCTGAATTTACTGGTGGTTACAAGAGGATACACAGTCTGCAAGTCTGAACATCATAATACTGTATTTAATGTATAGAATAAAATACCAGAACACATACAGATTTAGGTTTGGCCTTTTTAAACTTCTTGATCACTTCAACTGAATCATCTGTGGCAGCATCAGCTTCTATAATTTGGAGGGGGGAAAAAACAACAACAGCATGAATGAAAGACTGGGACTCTACTGTTCAGCTGTAACAGTTCTCATGTCCAACTTCCATCGTCATTAGACTCTGGAGCAGACCACTCATGCTTCATTGGTGACTGTTTTCATACTCCAAATTCCAGCACCAATGTGACCATTCATCGTCTTTTGAGTTTACATACAATCATTTCAGAATCTAGCCTAGCCAATGATCACAAGCACTTTACATTTCATAACATGCTTTACAAAAAGTCAAAAGACTTAGGGCTGCTCCCCAACACAAGGTACTATTTTGTACAATCAAAAAAGTGTATCCTCTGACAGAGAGGGTACCTTTTCGGAAACATTTTAGGAAAGGAGGTTGGGGTCTTTGCAAATTGAAATCATAGGGTTTTGATGCAGATCGTCAGATCTACTGGTTAGAATTTGGCAAAGTCTACTGGATCAGACAACAGATGCCTCCCCTAAACAGGGAGAGCACCACGATTTGAGAAGGAGTGGTCCAAACTGAGACACCACTGACATTTTTGACAATGAGATGCAGCCTATCTGTTTTACACTTCTGTGGAATATTTCCTTAATTTATTATTTGTAGCAAAATCGTGAACATGTCCTCTACGAACACATTTAGGATTTTGTTGTTATCTCTCTCCTCCCCCACCCACCTCTGGAAACCAACAGGAACAAAATGTTTTCAGCATATTCTTTTCTGGTCAGAAAAACTTAAGCTTTGAAGTAATTAGATATACATCATCAGACAGTAGCATATAATTAAGCTGATGACATTCCACATGTTAAACGGTGTCATCCATTTACATCAACGCCGGATCTAGATTTTGCACTACCCAGAGAATATTGCCCAATAGCTAATAGATGTGCTCACATTGACACATCTCAATTAAGCGGTTATGAAGAAAGGCTCCTTCAAGAATGGTCTTCAACACACAGTCAGCCAACCTCAAACCAATCCTTGATTTGTACACATTTGACAAAAATTATGCAATGGCATTTAAAAGCAGATGTTTGATAGAGCTCTGCAGCATAAAACTTTTACCTTTTACAGTGCTGTTAGGCCTGTAGGGAAAGGCTCTTCTCAACCTCCTGCACATAGAATGCACCTCAGCCTGTCCTGTCAGAAACACTAAGATACCTCCTATAGGGAAATAAATAATCACAAATCAAAATTAAGCTCCATAAGAATGCATCTAAATGTTTAAGCAACAAGATATAACTTTTTTTTTTAAATAGAAATTTGGTCCTATTTGGAAAAAGTCCAAACAATATCAGGGTCAAATCCTGTGCAAAGTGTTAATAGAATAGGATATTTTTATAAATTACTAAGACAATGTGTACACCACTGAGTGACCAAATCAGCTTTTATTAAAAAAAAGTGTTTTAAATGGCAAATCTATGTATTTATTTGGATGTTGGCATATTGAGCACAATTTGCATACAAATGGCCCAAGATGTTGAAAATTCCAGCTATCCGCGACAAAACAAATTTCAAACACCAAGATAGAATTAAAATACAAAGGAAAACAGTAACGCGTGAAAGGAAAGAAGGGTAATTATGGTAATTTTCTTACCTGGAGGTAACATCCGATGGATTTTGCCAACTTTCCTAAAAGCCTCTCCTGTGTAGTCATCAAGTGGAGTCCGCTTGTTAAAGTGAACAGTGACAGAAAACTGTCTGGCATCCACCTTAAAGAATTATCAGAGGAACTATTAGATTATCCCATTGTACTCAGTATGAAAGTGCTTTTTTTCTGTACAACAAAATGGCAATATAGATTATGAGTAGTTGGAAGTAAACCCCTCAAGTGTGCAATAAAATCTGAGAGTAGATACTATAATGTTTTCTTACAACATATTTCATAAAGTGACATATCCAGTGTGAATGTTTCTGCTGTACATTAACATGATGAAGTTACCTTAACGACAGGGGGAGGAGTTGGAAAGAGTCTCTTGTTTTCTGTGAAATCCTCCACACGTAGAGTGGCAGACATTATAATCAGCTTCATTGGCTGCCCTTTCTGTTGGGAATAAGCAAAATATTTACTAGGACTCATTCCATAAGTGCAGGGACAAATGATTACAAGTACCAAGTAACCACTTGGCAAGTTAACATGACTGTATTATGTTGATAAAGCCAATATGAAAATCAGAGTTGAACGGATTCCATCTGCTACAGCTTTGTTTGGTAAAGTTTCTCCAAAGGCTAGACCTTCAAATATTTTAACCTATTATAAAGCATACAAGGTATCTCAACACTATTCTCGAAAATTAATGTTTAACGTAAACTATATATTCTAATGTCAGCACATGCAGAATACTTTTCTGTAATTTTGTAACCAAAATATTAACATACAATATCTATTATCTTTAATCACCAGTAGACTCCTCACCCTCCTGCCACATGGCTACACTTATCAAAGGTAAGGGAGGGATTTTACATTAAAAAGAGGTATTTTCATCTCTCCACTTTTGCAGCTTTGCAACGCCAGAATTCATTCTGACAGCAAAGAGGAACAAGCGATTTACTCCCAGCTCTTAGCCGAAGGCTGTTATGGTTTGGGAGGACACCTTGGGGTAATTGTACCTCCATCCATGTAGGGAAGTGCCTGGTATTTGCTTTCTACCTCTCTGTTATAGCATGGCTGAGATTGGTAACATGCAATGGGGAGGGCGATAAGAATGGTAAATGCCAACCACGTCACACCATTATATGGTGTAGCATGGTGGCGCTCCCTCTTGTTCTTGCATAAGTTGTGACCAACTCAAAGGCTCTTCATTATTCTACAGATAAATAAATCATTAAATAAATGGAATGCAGACTATCCTTGAACTATCTCAACTGCTCTATTGTTTTATTTGGGAAGTCTGGTGAATTGAAAATGTCACTATTGACATGTTGCATTTAACCACATCTAAATAAAAGACTAATAACAGACAGAAATCCTTTTTACCTTCTCTCGAAGAGGAACAATACGAGATAGCAGGCCAATCAGGATGTCTGTATACACACTCCGCTCATGAGCTTCATCTATAACAATCACTTTGTATTTTGTGAGCAAAAAATCCTGGAAGATTCAAAATATTTTTCACAAAACAATTTCTAGCTAGAACGGAGGCCAACATGAACACAGGAAGGGCAACAAAACTGATGAATACCAAAAGCTCAGTCTTAACTTGACTGTGTACAACAAGTTCCTGTTATTCAACTAAATCATTAGTATATACAGTACACCTTCACCATTTAGGTGCCAAGTAACATAATATGGTGAGACTGAAAATCAGCCAATCATTAGCACATTATCGAAATCTAGGCAGTTTGTGATGTGTTGTTCCACAAGTTCACTTAGCTGTTTACATACTCCTACACCTATAGCTTGCAGTACAACCCTAGAGTGTAGTACATCACTGGAGTATCATATTAATGGAGCACGGTTGTGTAACTCAGAATGCCTTTTTAGACACATTTCTCAAGGGCTCTTAATTAGGCATTACTGAGTACACTGTACTTTCGCAAACTTTAGCAAAATACTAAAAACCTACAAGGAGTGTAACTTTAGTGCATTATGTATGGCTACGTTTATCAATTTGTTTTTTAAAAAACTGTGATCCACAATGTTCTTCACATCACAACAACATGAAGGTGAACAACTTCACACCATCCTAACGATGCATCAATGGCTCTTGGTCTGCAGTCTAACCCATAAATGAACCAGAGGTACAGACAGGATAGTCGACCACAGACAACTAGGATTACATGCTCTAACAGATGCACCTCTGACATGCTTCCTGAGTTCATCCTGCTGTATTAAATTTAGCAATGCTTAAGTAGTAGTTGCAGAGAAAACATTATGAAAAATAGTTCTTAAAATGTAATCAGTCCTCAGCAATCAATTGCTTTTCTCACACAACATACACTAGGTAAAGAAATTCAACTCACCCGCTGTACTTCTTTTAGAAGTACACCATCTGTCATAAACTTTATTTTTGTGTCTTCAGTTGTATTTCCTTCATATCGTATTTGATATGAAACCACCCTACAAAAGCAACAAGTTAAATATTCAGTATTGCTACACTACCCAACAATATCAGCCAATTGTCATCAGATGACCCTTCCTGAAAAATGTGTGTGTGCGCATATCAGGTAAAGGCAAAACTGATGGGGAAAAAACTGAAACAAAAACTAGCTTAGTCATACCTACAGCACTCTTGCATACAACTTAGCAATTGGCACGAGACTGAGCCTAGCAAAGGCCTGGGACATGGTCTGCGCCTACCCCCAAGAGGCGCATGCGATTGCTGCAGTGAATATAATTCTGATTTCCAGTTTTAAAAATAACTAAAATTTACCCTTTGATAAGCAATTCTACCAGCAGGAATGTTTAAATACTACATGATTACAATGGATAAATGATTGGTATCTTGATACTATTTTATAGTCATGTCTAGTTATTGATTAGGGCTCTAAGGCCATATACGCTGGCTTGTTTAGTTTGAACATTGTGGGTCTGAGGGTTTGCAAAAGGATTGTTTTTGGTACTGTTGCCTCATTGATGGATAAATCCCAAATCAGAACAGCAAGATTTGTTAGCATCAGCTATTTGAGATAGGAACTTAGGAACAGGAGTAGGCCATTTAGCCCCTCGAGCCTGTTCTGCCATTCAATGAGATCTGCGACCTAACTTCATATACCCACCTTTGGCCCATATCCCTTAATACCTTTGGTTAACAGAAATCTATAAATCTCAGATTTAAAATTAATTGATCGAGCATCAACTGCTGTTTGCAGAAGAGAGTTCCAAACTTCTACCACCCTTTGTGTGTCGAAGTGTTTCCTAACTTCACTCCTGAAAGGTCTGGCTCTAATTTTTAGACTATGACCCCTAGTCCTAGACTCCCTTCCAGCAGAAATAGTTTATCTCTATCTACCCTATCTCTTCTCCTTAATATCTTGAAAGCTTCGATCAAATCACCCCTTAACCTTCTAAATTCCAGGGAATACAACCCTAGTTTGTGTAGTCTCTCCTCATAATTTAACCCTTGAAGTCCGGGTATCATTCTGGTAAACCTACGCTGCACTCCCTTCAAGGCCAATATATCCTTCCTACGGTGTGATGCCCAGAACTGCTCACAGTACTCCAGGTGTGGTCTAACCAGGGCATTGTATAGCTGTAGCATAACTTCTACCCCCTTGTATTCTAGTCCTGTAGATATAAAGGCCAGCATTCCATTAGCCATTAGATATATCCAAATTAATGCAAGCATGGATTTAAACTTTATACGTCTCGAACGTTCCTTTGTATGCACATATGTGGTCCAATAAGACAAAAACTTGAACATCACTGGACTAGTTGACCCCCCACCACCCCCCCCCCCCATTATGTTTTTAAGTACTAGCAGTCTAGCACACTTCAGTTTACATTAAGGAAAGAAACATTCTTACCTGTCTGAAAGATTCATTTCTTTCGCAACTCGCTGGGACATGCTTATAGCTGCTACCCTCCTGGGCTCTGTAATGCCAATGATTCCGTCACCACTGTGCACAATAACCAGAGAGATGTTTACAGCCTGATGCTTAGCGTCAAATAGTTTCATACTTTAGATAATGTTTTTCTAAGCAATAATTGGGGATAAGCGTGGATTGAATTCAATAATTAAATATTCTGGAAGCACAAAATCTGCATCATGGAATGGGATCTCATCTCCTAAGGGGGAGGGGGAGGGGGCCGGGTTGTTTGGACGCCAGAATAATCCTCATGACTTTAATAATCATCATGGGTAATAATAACTCGAGGTTTTTTTGAATTAAAGGCAGAACAGCCCAGTCCATATTAAAAACAGAAATATGGACAAGAGAGCTGGTTTAATGATACCCAGTCATAAGCTGACCAAAATATGACATGTCTCGTCGGTGTTGTGTGATGGTAAATTGTACGAGGAGTAACGCAGCAATCCAACTAATCATGCGCCTCAAGAATTCCTTCACATAAAAATATCTTGGAGCTCCCTTTATCTGAAAGAATACTTCATACAGCTGACACAGTAGAATGGGTAATAGAATCTCATCCATTCTAGCATATACAGGCAAACTCCTGTGTTGAATGCTGTAATTTGTATTCAGGGTACAGACACCCAACTAAATCTGCAAAACAAAAGTATTTCTACTGTATGGGCATTGTAGAGTAAAAGTAGATGATTGTACAGGAACAAAACATTTTCCATCAGTATTCAAAATGGGAAAAACACTTCATTAGCAAATACTTTGATGCTAAATATGTTTATCTTCAGAAACATTTAATACATTTTATACATATTAGCATCTAGCTGCTCCATTTTTGAGCATAAAGTGCATTATACCTGGCATATCCAGCTTCGTAGAGAAACTGAGGCACTTGTGTTGTTTTACCACTGCCTGTCTCACCGCACACAACCGCTATAGGGTTATGTTTAATGGCCTCCATGACAACCTGCTCTTCTGCTAGAATTGGCAACTGCAGACGAGCTTCCTGAAAGAACAATCAGAAAACATCTCCTTTCAAGATGGTTCACTAACACAATTTTAAATTGCTAATAAAAACACTTGTAGATTAAAGTAAACAGAATGAGTCTGCTGAAAGATTTTTAATAACTGGGCTTTTCCCCCCATTGCACCCCTTTCCACAGATGACCCAACTGAGGTGACCTCTATCAAGAGTTGCTGAAACTCACTGATTGACAAAAACTCGAAGAACAAACTTGCAGCTTTGTAATTTGGAGCCAAATGCTTCAGGACAGACTGCTTAGTTCAGGAGACTTTTATTCAAATCTAGCTATGCACATGGCATAGAAACAGTTAAAATGGTTATTAATGAGGTCACCAACTGCAAACAACATCCTACTTAAAATCCCTCTTTTCCAAACAACTTACTTTCAACAGTTCCGTTTCATACGAGCAGCAATAAGGGCTAGAAACTATTGTGGAAATGCTTAACACCAGGAAAAGGACAGACACCATTTAAAAAAAAAACCTTCTGATCCATTTTGATCTGTTCAGCATGCTTTTTGTACTGTAGTCAAATATTATTTATACAGGTGTCGTACTCATTGGGGAAGCTAAAAGAAAATACCATCTCCTCCATAACAAGTCGAGTTTGTCCTGCTCTCATATCAGTTCAGTCACTATGGTATGTATATAACAACCAACCTGCAACATGCATGTACACAAGATGGCAGCATGACATGGTTTCTACCCACCACAGTATGGTATTGGTCATAGGGAAATTACTATAGCACAAGAATTGCATTTTAACAACACTGATGTCGTCAATATTAATTACTAACACCAAAAAGGGAGTGCAGTTAAATTCTAAATGAAAATAACATATTTTACAGTTTACCACAATTGAGCACCTGAATCTTTGGGCTCCTGTCCACTGGGATGAAAATGGCAGGCTCCGAGGAAGGCTGCTGCATCAGGTTTTGACTGGCTTTCTCATTAACAGGCACCAATGCTGATGGTTTCTTAGTCACTGCCTCTGCACTGTTTGAAGAGTTCTGATTTTGTTCACTGTTGACATGCTTCTCTTCTGCACTTGACCGTGTGCTGTCACTTTCCAGCTTTTCTGCATCGTCCACTTGTTCTTCCTCATCTGAACTGTCCGAGGATGTGCTGGTCTCAGACTCTGGTGCTTTCTCCACAACCTCAGAGTTTCTTCTGTGTCTTTTCCTATTGGCCCCACTAACACTACTGATTCTGCACTCACTGTCAACCTCCCGTTCAGGCCTAAAATATAAAAAGGTGCCAAACCTTTATATCAAATCAAAAAGAGAATACTGAGTTTCAAGCCAATTAATACAATGCTTTTCCATGAGTAAAGGAGAGTGTAAAACTGATAAACTACTGTCACCGAGTTATACAGGCATCCTTCATGCATGGAACGTAGTGATCAGCAACTGAATATATGGTATCCTATTTACATGCTGCAGGGTCGACATCGATGTGTTAGTTCCTATAGATTAGTTCTCTGGGCCAAAAATAGTTCATGGGGAAATAAAAACTGAAATATTCTTTCTTCAGTAAAACTGCATTTTTCCAGCTCTCATGTCGGTCAAATGTGTTTGGATCTCCACTCTTCCCACTTTAATCCTTAGAATAAAATTGTTACAATCACAGCAGACACTAATGTTGATCTTCGATGACACAAAAGTACAAATGGAGTGTGGGTAGTAAATAGCATTGAGTGATGCAAGGGGGAGCTGGACGAATACTCTGTTGTCATTTCAGAACATGGAGACATATGGAAAGTGTTGCTTTTGCCAGCTTCTTTAGATATAACGTTTCTCAAATTGAAAGTTGCCCATACAACACTTTAATGCTCTGAACCACAACTCAAAAATGCACCAGGAAATTCTAACACAAGTTTGACCACAGGTTGTAACTTACGTTTACAAATTAAAATAAATACAAAATTGTCTTTTGAAACTGAAATATATTCTATATCAAGCTGATTATAGTACATGAACAACAATCTCCAGCTCGACAGCAACCAGAATCTTTCCATAGTGCACTCGAGGTGAATGTAAAGCATTCAGTGCACTTTCTGACCATGGAACGTTAATTCACCAAATAATTCCCTTGAAAGATAAGAAAATGACATACAGTTTAGTCTGGTACAAGCGTTCTCCGATGCCCATTTTTGAGGTGGTGTAGAAAAGCTTCATCTCGGACTCTGAGACCTGGCATTCTGCCAATTTACTCAGAATATCTTTTCTCTGTGACGGAAAATGGGAAAAAAGTTTGAATGGTTATCAGCCACAGAAAATAGGTTCTTTTGTTAAGCAAGACAGGTAAAATCTTATTACTTTTTGAACTCTGTATCAATGCCTTGGGAGAAAAAGAACCCTGGGCACCACTTGTTACTATCAGCAAGAGGTCTGTTTAATGTTACTTTTGAGTTGAGTGTTTTATTATAAAGACAAACATTCGGTCATTGAGAAAAACCTACAAATTTGGACAGTTAGATCAGAGCTTATATAAATAGAATTTGAATGCAGAATTTCGATGTAATTCCAGTCTGAGCCAAGACACAACTGGGGTGCATTTCCAGTAATTTGCCAGCCCCCGGCGGGGGAGGAGTGGGGTTGGGATTTGGGTCGTGGGCAGATCTTCCACCTGCCTCCAAGTCAAGGGGCCATGCCAAGGTGAGCTCTTGGGCTGCCCCAGGAATATTGCCCTTAAAAGGCCTCAGCAGAGCTTACACTAGCTGACAAGAGCTGGTATGAATCCTGCTGACACCCCAGACCTTGGCAGAAGATAGTTAATGTGGAGGGAATCGATGACCTTACTGTACCAGAGGTATAGTTGCCATAGGGCCACTCTTTTCTTAGCCCAGAAAGGGCCTCCAGGTACCTATAGTGGAGCAGCTCTGTGCCACTGATGTACCTTTACAGGCATGATGTACCCATTCTGAACGTGCTGATGACCCCATTCCCGGGATTTGGGGCAGGATTGGTGTCCATGGCTGCTGCGTGTCCCACTCCTTCCCTATTCCAGCAGCGGAGCAGGGTCCCTGGAATTTCAGCCCCTTATTTATTTTAAACCATCTACCTTCAAAAATCAAAAACATGCAAATTTAAAGTGATATCCGTGTTAAAACACCCTTATTTAAACGGGGCTTTGCCTATATACTCCAGTGTTTATTAGTGAACGTCATAGTTAACCTGAGCTTTCTTTTCTTTCTGCTCCAGTATTTTCTCCAGCTGTTTCCGCTGCTTCTTGCTCAGAGGTTGCTTCGATTTTCTAGCATCTTCGGTCACCTGTTTTCTTTTTGCCCTTTTTGCTGGCAGAACCAGTGCATTACTCTCATCGACTCCTTTTAGTGTAACTCCATCTGCAACAGTGGTTTTAAAACTTCATTCAAATGTGTCCAACATCAAGACAGTAATCAAGACACAGAACAACCAGAGGTATTTGCATACAAAAACAAATTACAACACATATCTTTTGTCATTCACAAATATCAATGTGCATGGAAATGTTATTTTATTACTTGAATAGAGATGTGCCATGTGATTGTTCCGGCTAATCTTTCTAGCAGTCATTACGTAACAACTCTTTGTTCACAAAGTTATCTTCAAATTATTAAAGCTCTAACCAAGAGTTACAAAGAATATTCGAGCATCTGCTTGTTTTTTCCGCTTTCTTTATATTAAAGTCAGCTCCCAAACATACAATGGCTTGGAAACTCCTCCCAACCATATCAGACTACACTGGTACTTTTATTATAGTGAGATTGGACATACTATGTTTGTCCTAGAATAGATGCCAGGGGCATTCAATACTGCCATTACTAGAAGGACTGTGATACAAGTATTGAAATGCAACAGTTCAGTTTGTTCTTGGGATCCAGACTTTAACTACGAATACTGTGTACCCTATTAGGCAACGGGGCTAAACAGGATCAAACCTACTAACATTACTTTTCTGAGGCAGCAGGCCACAGTGAGATTTAACTCTGCTATTCCATCATTGTTTTTATGCACTGGCTACAGATCATATTGAAGACGTTCAGATGAAGGTTAGGGAATTGATGGCTACATTTAGCATAATCCCAACTCTTATTTCATACACACCTTCCAGTTCAATCTCAACCTTAACCCCATCGCTGGATTGTTCTGAAGGGTTTTCCACGGTCTTCACCTGAAGTCGTGCCTTCCAGTTGTGCCTTTTCCGCAATCTACCCATTCTCGAAAATTACCGACCTGTAACAGAGAAACATAAACATCTGATGTCTGGAGTAGGGGGAACAAGTGGGGGGGGCGAAGTAGAGGGATATGGGGGCGAAGTAAGGAGTCCTTCATTCCTGGAATCATTCCCGTAAATCTTTTCTGCACCTTCTCCAAGACCTTCACATCCTTCCTAAAGTGTGGTGCCCAGAATTGGACACAATACTCCAGTTGGGACTGAACCAGTGTTTGATACAGGTCCATCATAATTTCCACACTTTTGTACTCTATACCTCTATTTATGAAGCCCAGGATCCTGTAAGCCTTTTAAACTGCTTTCTCAACCTGCCCTGCCACCTTCAACGGTTTGTACACACATACCCCCAGGTCTCTTTGTTCGTGCACCCCCTTTAGGATTGTACCATTTAGTTTATATGCCCTCTCCTCATTCTTTCTACCAAAATGTATCACTTCACACTTTTCTGTGTTAAATTTCATCTGCCACGTGTCCACCCATTCCACCAGCCTATGTCTTCCTGAAGTCTATCACTCTCCTTCTCACTGTTCACTATACTTCCAAGTTTTGTGTCATCTGCAAATTTTGAAATTGTGCCCTGTACACACACGTCCAAATCATTAATATAGATCAAGAAAAGCAGTGGTCCTAGAACCGACCACTGTATACCTTCCTCCAGTCCGAAAAACTGTTCACCACTACTCTGTTTCCTGTCACTTAGCCAATTTCGTATCGATGCTGTCCCTTTTATTCCATGGGCTTCAACTTTGCTGGCAAGCCTATTATGTGGCACTTTGTTGAATGCCTTTTGGAAATCCATCTATACTATGTCAACCGCATTACCCTCATCAACCCTCTCTGTTACCTCATCAAAAAACTCAATCAAGTTGGTTAAACACGATTTGCCTTTAACAAATCCGTGCTGGCTTTCCTGAATTAATCCACAACTATCCAAGTGACTGTTAATTTTGTCCCTGATTACTATCTCTAAAAGCTTCCCCACTACCGAGGTTAAACTGACTGGCCTGTAGTTGCTGGGTTTATCTGTACACCCTTTTTTGAACAATGGTGTAACATTTGCAATTCTCCAGTCCTCTGGCACCACCCCCGCATCTATGGAGAATTGGAATATTATGGGCAGTACCCCCGCGATTTCCACCCTCAATTCCCTCAGCATCCCAGATGCATCCCATCCGCTCCTGGTGATTTATCTACTTTAAGTACAGCCAGCCTTTCCAATACCTCTTCTTTATCAATTTTTATCCTATCAAGTGTCTCCACTACCTCCTCCTTCACTATGTCTATGGCAGCATCCTCTTCCTTGGTGAAGACAGATGCAAAGTACTCGTTTAGTACCTCAGCCATACCCTCTGCCTCCATGCATCGGTCTCCTGTTTAGTCCCTAATCAGCCCCACCTCTCCTCTTACTACACTTTTTACTATTTATATGCCTATAGAAGACTTTTGGATTATCTTTTATGTTGGCTGCCATTCTATTCTCACACTCTCTGATAGACTGGAGAAGCTGGGGTTGTTCTCCTTGGAACAGAGAAGATTGAGAGGAGATTTGATAGAGGTGTTCAAAATCATGAGGGGTCTGGACAGAGTAGAGAGAAACTGTTCCCATTGGCAGAAGGCTCAAGAACCAGAGGACACAGATTTAAGGTGATTGGCAAAAGAACGAAAGGAAAAAACTTTTTTACGCAGCGAGTGGTTAAGATCTGGAATGCACTGCCTGAAAGGGTGGTGGAGGCAGACTCAATCTTATCTTTCAAAAGTGAGTTGGATAAGTATCTGAAGGAAAACAATTTGCAGGGCTACGGGGAAAGGGCAGGGGGAGGGGAGTGGGACTAGCTGAAGTGCTCTTGCAGAGAGCCAGCACGGGCCGAGTGGCCTCCTTCTGTGCTGTAACCATTCTATGATTTCTATGACATGGGGGAAGCTCGTAGTCAGTTTAACACCAGAAACTGCACTCGGTCCAGTTGTAGAACGAACTCACAGCCTTTCCTCGTTCGCCGGTCGACTCCAGGCTCCGCTCAAACGTGTTTCATTTTCTCATTTTCCACACATGTCCCCCACCGGAAGTGCCTACAGGCACCTTGCAAAATGACTCCGGCTAGAGTCCAGTGCCTCAGAAACAGTTCCGGCAAAACCTGCATTAACAGCGAGGTCATTTACACCAGCGCTCCGACAAAAAAAAAATCCACATGAGAGTGTTTAGTGAAAGTACTTCTTAAATGCTTTTGCACGATTGTGCTATTTAAAGAAAATGCTATTTAACAAAATGGACACCTTTCCGATAAAGCCGGGATCAGCCCCCTGCAGTCACTGGGTGTCTGTCAACACGGCCCCTTCCCCTCCTCAGAAACTAACAGTTCCAACGCCCAGCACCCCTGTAAAGAAAAAGGAGGAATAAAGCTAAGATCTGAAGTTACTGCTATCAAAGTTGACACCAGGGGGCTCCAGAGTGCCCAGCAGAAAAATGAGATGCTGTTTTGGTGCGATCAACTAAAAATACAACAAATAAAAATTAACAAATTAAATTAAAATTTGGTTACTGGGGTCGATGAAGCACTCCAGTCCCCGCGGTGCCCACCGGTCGCGGAAGGCCTCGAGCGTGCCGGCAGACACCGCGTGCTCCATCTTCACGGCCACCCGGGTGCGAACGTGGCCGCGGAAGAGAGGCAGGCAGTCGGGCTGAAGGACCCCCTCGACCGCCCGCTGCCTGGACCAGTTGATGGCCACTTTGGCCAGGCCCAGGAGCAGTCCTACGAGGAGGTCCCCCGACCTGCCCGCTCGCCCCCCCCGCCTTGCACCGGGTGACCAAAGATCAGGAGCGTGGGACTGAAGTGCAGCCCAAAATCAAGCAGCCCCTTCAAATAGTGGAAGAGGGGCTGCAACCTCTCACAATCCACATCAACGTGGAACACGGACCCCTCCAGGCCACAGAAAAGGCAGGCAGCCTGGGAGTCCGTGAACCGACTTAAAAATTTATTGGACGGGACTGCTCCTTGCAACACCCTCCAGGCCAGGACCCCAGAAAGATGAGATAGGGTTTCTAAACCATCCATTAAACTTGGTTTTGAAACAGTATAGGAGGCCAAAGATATAGAGGTCAGATTAGGAATGGGAGGATGAATTAAAATAGCAAGCCATAGGAAGGTCATGATCACAAGAATAAGAATGGAGGTGTTCGGCAAAGTGATTACCCAATCTTGGTGGTCTCCTCAACATGGAGGAGACCAGAAATACAGTGTACAAGAGTAGAGGCACTAGATTCATGTACTAAAGTGAAGTGAGTTTGGGGCAGTGTGAACCAAGTTCCTGGTGGGTTTGAGTCCAAAGAACAAAACAAAAGCATGTTGTAGGGTGCAGTGTAGAGGAAGTTTGACTCTGCGTCTAGATTTGCTTTATTCTCACATTGGTTGCCAAAAGTGGAGAACTGACAGCACTCGCATAGATAAATACATTAAAATAAGTTTACAAAGGTTTTTATAGCATCAATTGTTACATTTTTACTCTCAGTATTTTTCTCATGTTCATGGCCTGGAGTGTGCCTTTACCTCCCAATAGCTAGGTAATTTGTAGTGAGCCCAGGATTTGAGTAGAAAACACTTGTTACTGTATTTCAACTACTGTGTGCCCTCACATGTCTGCTGTGCTAAACTGCAATGTAAACTGGATGGTGCACAAAAATGATGAATATTAACTTTTACATGGTAGTTTGTTGCTGACTATCCATAGTGTATCTCTCTGATGGCTTCAGTGTCAGCTTGGCTCAGTTGATAGCACTCTCACCTCTGAGTTAGAAGGTTGTGAGTTCAAGCCCCATTTCAGGAACTGAGTACATAATATCGGCTAACATCTCACTGCAGAACTGAGGGATTGTTGTCGAAGGTGATATATTTCAGCTGAGATATTAAACCAAAATCCTGTCTGCATAAAAGGTCCCATCACACTTTTTGAAGAAGGGCAGGGACTGTCCTAGTGTCCTGACCAACATTCTTCCTTCAAGCAACACCACTAAAAACAGATTAACTGGTCATTTATCTCATTTGCTATTTATGAGACCCTGCAATGTACAAAATGGCTGCTGAAGGTGCCTATGTAATAGTAACTGTAGTTAAAAAAACCAAATTGGATGCAAAGTGCTTTGAGGACTTAATAATGTGCTATGTAAATGCAAGTTCTTTCTTTTTCAGACAATGCATTCAACTTGAATAAGGCAGGCTGAGAAATGCTTTAAAAAATGACCGAGAGGAAGGAAATTTACTTGGGTCATTATCTATGGGTGCAGAGGGGTTAGACTTTGTCAGCCAGAAGTCATCTGTTGATATGATTTTCTTCCTTGAAGAGGTCAGGAAGGGCTGAATTTCACAGTATAAAGGCATTGTGACAACTTACAGCATATTAGGCATTGAAATGAAGGATCCTCTGCATGTTGTCATACACAGTCTATACATAGAGAGAGTGGAAGCCCTTTCTGTTGAGGGAGTTGAGAGTCTGTTCTGTGGGAGCCTGCAATGCAATGTAGGTGCCATCAATTGCCCTGGACCTTAGGGAAGCCAGCAACCCCATAAAAGTGGATGGCTCTATCTTGCTGTTGCTTTGCTGTGATGCCAAAATATAATGAATCCGCCTGCTCGCCTGTAAAGTGCATCAGTGACCTGGCCAAATACATGTCCTTACTGCTGTCTGGCTGACGTTGCACAGATCACCCGTGGCTGCCTGAAATGATCCTGCAGCATAAAATTTGAGGGTGGTGGTCACATTCGTAGTCACAGAGGGAGCAGTGCGGACAAGTGAGCATGGCTACAGGCGATCCTGCAGTAGGTGACAGAGCCCCACTCCAGAGGCCAACAAAGCATTTAAGTTGGTTGATTCTTCAGTGTAGTACAGGGTGGGTTGGCAGGGGGTGGGGGGCGGTTTCACTGTTCCTATGCAAATTGGCTGCGGTGTTACCCTATATTACAACGGTGGTCACACTTTTTTTGGCTGTGAAGCACTTTGGAACATCCTGAGGTTGTGAAAGATGCAAATTCTTTCTTTCTTGTTGTGTGACGGTTTCTGGCCAGGAGCAGAAAGTGCGCCGGAAATCCTTGCCCGAAACCAGCAGGAGGCTAATTTTAATATGATAATGTACAATATAAGTACTTGCTCTTGACAGCATGTTTTACACAGGAATTATACTTGTTGAGAATGGAGATCCAAGAACATTAAAGGTGTAAAGGGAGTGCAGGCTTTTCTTAAAGCTGCACTCCTCATTTTGACAGTCCTGAATTTTAAAGTGGAAAACTGCATTAATTTAGAACGTATGTTGCAAGGAGTAATTTTTTTTTGGTTATTGAAACTGTGCTGAGAACTATTTTGTGTGCAGTTTGCACCAATTTCTTTGCATTTTGATTTCACGTGTCATTTGTTTCCTTTTTTTATATTCGTTCCTAGGATGTGGGCATCACTGGCAAGGCCAGCATTTATTGCCCATCCCTAATTGCCCTTGAGAAGTTGGTGGTGAGCCTCCTTCTTGAACCGCTGCAGTCCGTGTGGTGAAGGTACTCCCACAGTGCTTTTCGGGAGGGAGTCCCAGGATTTTGACCCAGCGACGATGAGGGAACGGCGATATACTTCTAAGTCAGGATGGTGTGTGACTTGGAGGGGAACTTGGAGGTGGTGGTGTTCCCATGCGCCTGCTGCCCTTGTCCTTCTAGGTGGTAGAGGTCACGGGTTTGGGAGGTGCTGTCGAAGAACCCTTGGCAAGTTGCTGCAGTGCATCTTGCAGATGGTCCACACTGCAGCTACGGTACGCCAGTGGTGGAGGGAGTGAATGTTTAAGTTGGTAGATGGGGTGCCAATCAAGCGGGTTGCTTTGTCCTGGATGGTGTTGAGCTTCTTGAGTGTTGTTGGAGCTGCACTCATCCAGACAAGTGGAGAGTATTCCATCACACTCCTGACTTGTGCCTTGTAGATGGTGGAAAGGCGTCATGAGGTGAGACACTCGCCACAGAATACCCAGCCTCTGACCTGCTCTTGCAGCCACAATATTTATGTGGCTGGTCCAGTTAAGTTTCTGGTCAATAGTGACTCCCAGGATGGTGATGGTGGGGGATTTGGCGATGGTAATGCCGTTGAATGTCAAGAGGCGGTGGTTAGACTCTGTTGCTGGAGATAGTCATTGCCTGGCATGAATGTTACTTACCGCTTATCAGCCCAAGCCTGAAAGAAGAAGAGAAGGAGCAAAGAAGGGATGCCTGGCAGTTCAGGTTGTACAGGTGCATTTGCTGCGCCATCAGCTATTATCCAAGATGCATGTATAGGCAGAGGACTTTCTATCTCAAATTTGCCTGAGGATAGTTCACTTGGAGGCAAAACTTCAATACAGAGGCTATGGCGCCGATATTTACGAGGAGGCGGGGAGGCATTTTAACGGTCGTGAAACCGGGAAGAACGGGTTTCCCTCAGGTCCTGTCAAATATAACTATCGTAGAGGAGGGAGGGAGAGATCGGGGATTGGGGGTCATCGATGGTGGGGGGGGCCTGGAGACATCGGGAGTCGGGGGGGACATCGATGGTGGGGGGGGCGGAGAGATCAAGGGAGGAGGGGAGAAGATCGTGGGTGGCCTGTGGAGGAGATTGCAGTGGGGGTCGTGTAGGACATTGGGGGGGGTGGGGGGGGGGGGTGCGGGGAGGAGCTCGTGGGCTGGGGAGGACATCAGGAGGGCATCGGATTGTGGGGGGGCAGGTCCGATCGCTGGGGAGGTTAACAAGGTAGCTTGGTGGGCCAGGGGAAAGCACTCCTGCTCCTCCTGGCCGACAAGCAGTGCTGGAAAGGCATTTACCTGTTCCATACAGCAGTCCTTACCTTCCTTCAGCTGCCGGGTGTCCCGAGGCCCAGGAAACCCGGCCGGCCAGGGTTAAAGCTGGAACAGAGAAAAAATCTTAGGCACGCATCCTTATTAAAATATTTAAATGAGGGACCCACCTCCTCGAAGCAATATTACAAAGAAAATCTAGCAGAAGGACTTTCAGTGTGACTGGTATTAATGAACTCTGATATTAAATATAAGCAGAGTGGGGAGGGGCTATACCTACATTAAGTGTTGGTGGTTTGTTAGCCTCTGAAATGTAATCTTTGCATCTCCAGCCACAGAACCATGGCTGCGCCTTTACTTACGATGCAGAAAGAATTTCGGAATATAAAAATTAAACAAGCGTGCATACTTCTTGATCATCCGGTTATCTCTATTAACTGCATCCCTTTGAAGTGGGCTCTAACTGTATAACTACCAGTAATGCACGCATTGACTTGTTTAGTGTGTACTCTAATGGTAGGCAATCCTTCCTAATGTTTACTGTTGGTGCACTTAATATTAATTAGATCAATGGAGATTCTTTTATCTTTTATTTGTCAGAGTACACTGCAATCAGTCTTCTGTCTTTTTTGGAACTGAGACAAGAATTCATATTTCCACAAAATGGGAGTGATCAAATCATCATTCACACACAGAAGCAATGGTACGCTTTTATAGATGTACCTGACAGGGTTTGAACTAAGACATTGATCATGGTACTAATTATACTAAAGAGTAGTTAAGTGTTACAGTGCAGCTGCAATGTATAAAACGGAATCTATATTGCCTTTTCTTTTGAGGAATTTGACACAGTACAAAATAGGATTATAACTCAGAGAGCACCTAATGTTTCAGGTTTCCATTCAGTCCTTCACCCTCTCGTGCATTCCTCAGCAATCTAATTTACCTTTTGGAACACTCTTTTCCTTAGTACTTAAAATTTCACTAACCTCTGGGATCATTTTTCAGTACAAAAGCAAATGAAAATTAAACGTTTAATAGCACCTCAATGCAAATTTTATAGCCTGTAAATACAGAGAAGTGATTTCCAGCTAGTCTGTCAGCATTTTGTCAACATTATGGGGAAAATTTGTACATTGATATGACTTAAAATCCACATTTTGCAGCAAATATTAAGAAAGAAAGTGGAGAAAATATTGATATGAACTTGAAAGGGATTATATGAAGGAAAATTTTGATTATGTGTAATTAGAGCTTAGAGTACTTTCATGAGATATTCCTCCTTCAATGCTGTGCTCTCTGTAAGCAGGCCCCTATGATCCAGAAGCAGCAGCCCCTTGGATTTTTGACCCCAGAGCTCTCATACACCTAGGACACACACAGGTCCTATTTCGCTGGTGCAGTGCTGTCCAATACATTAGCCCAGTGCTGTCTAATACGTTAGCCACTAGTCATATGTGGCTAATTGGGAATCCAGATCTGGCTAATTGCATTTCTGATTAGTAAATAATAAATCAAAGTTAAATTTAGTATAAGCATCGGATAACCACTACACTGGAAGCAGATGAACGTTTTGCAAAGTGTTTCTCATATTCAACAGGTTAATTGGCAACAGGGCACTTAGAAAATCATAACATGATTAGGCAGAGTCAACATGGTTTTACGAAAGGGAAATCGTGTTTGACAAATTTATTAGGGTTTTTTGGAGGATGTAACTAGCAGGGTAGATAAAGGGGAACCAGTGGATGTAGTATATTTGGATTTCCAAAAGGCATTCGATAAGGTGCCACATACAAGGTTGCTATGCATGATAAGGGCTCATGGGGTTGGGGGTAATATATTAGCATGGATAGAAGATTGGTTAACAGACAGAAAACAGAGAGTAGGGATAAATGCATCATTTTCAGGATGGCAGGCTGTAACTAGTGGGGTACCTCAAGGATCAGTGCTTGGGCCTCAGCTGTTTACAATCTATATTAATGACTTTGATGAAGGGACCGAGTGTAATCTATCCAAGTTTGCTGATGATACAAAGCTAGGTGGAAAAGTAAACTGTGAAGAGAACACAAAGAGCCTGCAAAGGGATATAGACAGGTTAAGTGAGTGGGTAATAAGGTGGCAGATAGAGTATAATGTGGGGAAATGTGAAGTTGTTCACTTTGGGAGGAAGAATAGAAAAACAGAATATTTTTTAAATGGTGAGATACTATTAAATGTTGGTGTTCAGAGAGATTTAGGTGTCCTCATACAGGAAACACAAAGGGCTGGATTTTCTCAGCCCTGAGGAGGCGGGACTGCCGGGAAAGTTGCAGAATTTGGGGGCGGGTGGCAAACCCGCCCCAAACCCGCCTCCATGCCCTCTTGCCAGGAGGCGGGAAGCCGGCCTGCCCTGGGTCCCGTCTCCTTGGAGGTGGGAAGGGATTAAAGCCTATTAACTGCCTGTTAACAGGTAGTTAACAGGCAGAAAATAGGATTATCCCCATTTTTCGTCCTGAAGTGCGGGCTTCCCGACCTGGGGGACCCCCGCCGGGGTGTAGGAGGTGAATAGGAGGTCTGTGGTGGTCGGAGGGGTCTGAAAGTGCAATGTAGAGGTGAGTGATGGGTGCAAGTGTGGAGTGGTAAGTATGTGAGGTGAGTGTAAAGTATTAGAAAATGTTAACTTACCTTTGTTTCTACCTACAGCCTTCAGCCGCTGTGGAGCCGGAGTCCCCAACATCTCCATTGTAGAGATCACAGACTGGCTGTTGCATCCTCCGATCCAACAGCCAGCTGATTCCTGCAAAGTAGAAAGGTTTGATGAGTCCTGAACACAAAGACTCATCAAACTACACAGAATGTCAGTGTTTGACAGCTTCACAGAGCTGTCAAACGATGACATTTCTTCTTTCAAAAGTTCTTGACAGATGACACGTCATACGTTGACGTGCTCTGTCACTGACTTCCCCCTAATTGGCCTGCTGAGCCCACCGGGCGGACTTAACAAGGTCAATCAGGGGAAATTCCCGCTGGTTGGCTAGAAGCTGATGGAGGCGGGACTGAAACCCGGCAAGCAGCAGTCCCGCCTCCAAAAGCTTCCCATTCAGAAAATCCAGCCCAGAGAGTTAGCATGCAGGTACAGCAAGCAATTAGGAAGGCAAATGGCATATTGACCTTTATTGCAAGGGGGTTGGAGTACAAGGGTAAGGAAGTCTTGCTAAATTTCTACAGGGCTTTGGTGTACTGGAGTACTGTGCACAGTTTTGGTCTCTTATCTAAGGAAGGATATACTTGCCTTAGAGGCAGTCCCATGAAGGTTCACTAGATTGATTCCTGGGATGAGAGGGTTTTCCTATGAGGAGAGATCGAGTAGATTGCGCCTATACTCTGTGGAGTTTAGAAGAATGAGAGGTGATCTCATTGAAACATATAAGATTCTGAGGGGGATTGACAGGGTAGATGCTGAGAGGTTGTTTCCCTTGGCTGGAGAGCCTAGAACTAGGGGGCATAGTCTCAGGATAAGGGGTCGGCCATTTAAGACTGAGATGAGGAGGAATTTCTTCTCTCAGAGGGTCGTGAATCTTTGGAATTCGCTAAGAAAAGGGCTGTGGTTGCTGAATCGTTGAGTATATTCAAGGCTGAGATAGGTAGATTTTTGGACTGTAGGGGAATCAAGGGATATAGAGATCGGGCAGGAAAGTGGAGTTGAGGTCGTAGCTCAGCCATGATCTTATTGAATGACGGAGCAGGTGCGAAAGGCCGTGTGGCCTACTCCTGCTCCTAATTCTTATGTTCTTATTAATTGTGTTTAATTCTTCACTTTCAGAGTCTTGAATGCAGCAGGGAACTTTCTATAAAAATATGCAGAAAGCCTTCGGAGAAACTAGTCCTACTCCCACTCGGACAAAATATAATGGTGAAAGTGCATTAGCAGAGTTAGAACAGTCCAATTTATTCTGCTGAATTGGATTGATTTTTAATGTTGTAATACTACAGATTGAATTTAGCAAAGACCTGCCAAATATTCTACTCAAGCAGGAGGTTTCTGCAGACAGTATACACATTTTGCTCTTGTGCATTTGCCCATGTTATCTCCCACTTACCAGCAGAATTTCAGCTTTGACCGGAGATCACACATTTCCAAAATCAGATCGTGCTGTTCAGAAAGCATATGCCGGTTTGTATAGGCGGCAGTTGATTGTTTTAGTTGTGCAGGGGACCTCCCAACTGCTGCTTATAGCGTTGCATGTTGGGTCATGCACACTGGGTGACTAGTAAGGCAGAGAGCCAGGCGTCCAGGGCTCATAGTGCAGTGTGAGCAGCACACTGAAGTGGGGAGGGCTATTTATGGCCGGAAGAAAACAAGAGCAAGAAAGAGAAAAATAGGAGAACATAAATAACATGATACTGAGACACACATTAAAAACATAAGAATGAAAACTGGAAGCCTTAGCCCCCTCGTGCCCCAGGCTGAAACTTGCACTCTCACTGGCATCATTGTTGGTGCTGACGCAGATTGTGGAAATTGAAATTTTACGATAGTACCTCGTTATTGGAATTTCCATCATAAATAATAACGGTGTATTGTACTTTCTCTTTCTTCACATGCTATTCAATGCTTGCTTATCGCCAGGATGATTTAGCGACTTGTTTTTTTCCAAGTATTACACAGCTCTCTGGAGGAGAGAGCTCTTTGCACTGTGCTTTTATGGATTTCAAGTAATCCATGTTCCTTCAAATTGTTACATTAGTGTCGAGTTGTTTTCAATCTGCAAAAAATGCACTAGGAAATTTGTAATGTGCCCTTGCAGGTACCAAGATCCAGAGCATTAACCAGAGTGCTACCCGCACCTGTGATTAGATGACTCATTTTGCCATCTTAATGCAGATGGTGGATAAAAGGTTTGTAATTATTAATATACCAGTTAATGTCACCTGACATTTCTCACAGACAAAAATAAAATTAGATTATTTCTTTCCTTCGTAACTGTTTCTCTGCTTGATTCTACTCTGTAATCTGTTTTATCTCCCCTCCTTCTCCCTCCCTCCCTCCTTTTCTCTCTCTCTGTTTGTCTAATTGTCTCCTCTATCTCCAACTTTTTCTCACTCTGACTGCCCTGGTCTGACTGCACATTGAGCATTGAGACTGGAATGAATACTCACTTCCTCCCATTCCCCCGTCACCCATCCTGACCTTGCTGCCATAAAAAGTAACCGCTGCTTTCAATTCCTTGTTTATGCCCAGATTTGCCTCAAATCCCCACTGCTTTCAGCTTCAATAGCAGCTTTTCCTTCGGAATTGTAGCAAAGCTTAAAAAAATCTAAGTACACTGTTGCCCATTCAAAAAAGTTAACGTGGTTAGTCAGGTCCTTCTAAAGCCATGTGGGCTATTAATTATAGATAGTCCTCATATTTTCTCCTGATAATTGATCTAATTATTTTACTGGCTATTGACGTTAGATTGGTGGGTCTGCAGCTGCCTTGATTAGATTTGTCTCTTTTTTGAATATGGGTACTACATTAGCTTATTTCTTGTCTAGTGGGAGCTACCAACATTTAGTGACTCCCTCATAATGATTGTCAACACTTCACACATTTTGCCCCTAGTCTCTCTTAGTACTCTGGGATAGATAACATCTATCCCTGGAGATTTGTTCATCTTGAGCTCTTCACCCCTGTCTAGAACTTCACTGTCTTTAAAAGTCCAATCTGCATAGATTATTTCTGTTAATGCAGTGCATATTTACTGTAGTCCAGTAAATACTTCAAGATATTCATTGAGTATATGAACTGTTCTCTGCTCGTACTCAATTTCATCCCTATTTGCATCCCTTAAGGTTCTCACCTCTTCCCTGACTATCATCTTGCTGTCATGGTACAGGAAGTGTGTCTTACTGTTGTGTTTAATGTGTGTAGCTATATTCATTTCCAGTTCCCTCGTTGCCCCTTTAATCACCCTTTTGAAACCTTTCCAATGCATCCCTTCTCCTTCTGTCTGCTGGTTTTATGAAGTTCGCTTTTACTTCTTATTTCGATTTGACTTGTTGATCCATTTGGTTCATGTTTATTGAGTGCCTAGTCCAGTCCCTTTACATATATCTACTGCTGAGCTGAGCTCAACCATGGTCTCATCCAGTGTCCACTTCACCAGCAATAGTCACTGAACAATGCTGAGGAGCTGGAACCCAGACCTCTTTCCAATTCCCCGACCAAGCAGAAGTGTGACCACTTGTCGCTCCCCCACCACTAACCCGAGTCTCTGCTTCCTGGTATCTGCTCAAGGTGTAAACCTACTGTGTCATCAGGACAGCTACCGATTCAGACTTACATTTGTATAAGGAGACCAGGGCCCTGATTGTAATCCCCACCTGCCCCAGCATAAGTCAGGCAATGCGCTTTTCACAAACACCCAACTTGACCTCAGTTGAATCTGGTACTATTTATGGGTTGACCTCATATAGAAAATATGTATCAATAGTCAGCTTGTTAATATTGAATCACAGTGAACTTCATTTACAGATTTTTATAATATTTTGCTAATATTTGAATTTGTTATCATACCTACCTAAATCTGAATAAGAAAACAGCAAATATTATAACATAAGCTTTGTCTTCACAGCTGACAAATACAAGTCGAAGGAAGTATTGCCTTCATGGAAATGTTTTTAATTTTTTTTATTTCAGGGAGGAAGTTGAGCAATGTGTCATTTATATCACAAAGGTATCATTCACAAGTGACACAACTTACATGAAGACATTTCCCCTTTAAATACAGTATGATCCACATATTTTACTGGCAATTCTAATGCGGCAAAGCTTATTGAATGCAATCTTTATCATGAGGAAATCATTCCCTTATCCAATTACATAGAGTTTAAGCAAATCTCATAACTGATACATGTACTGATCCCGATGGCATAGAAAATGAATACTTGTGTGTATTTGAGGTTGGGGAATGAGAGACTAATAGGACATCAGAGAATTATATTCCCAAACTCTTCACTGTTCTAGCTTTGAGTTTATTTTCGAAAGAAGGATCTAATATTTTTGTGTACAAAACAGGCAATTTTTTTAACAATCAAGAAAACATTAGCACTGATGCGATAAGTTTTATATTATAGCAGTAAAAACTTAAGACTAATAAACTAAGATTTACATATCTGTCTGTTTGCAGATATTCCCAGAGCATCACAGGGCTCTAAATGCTGTGATTCACATTGGCTGTTCAGTGTACCTAATTTAGCTTGTTACTAAACTGGCATTAATTGTAGTCTTTGGGTTAGAATATTTTTGATTACTATCAAACAGATTTAGGAGTCTGATCATGTTTCTGAGTGGTAAACTTACTAACTCTTTCCATTTCTTATTCTAAATACCTGGGCACTGGTGCTCTTTTCAGAACATCTCTACCCATTCAGTGAAATCCTGGAAGGATATATTGGCCTTTTAGTGGGTGCAGCGCAGATTTATTAGAATGATACCAGGACTAAAAGGGTTAAATTATGAGGACTCATAATCAAAAAGGCTAAAGAAAGAAAGACTTGCATTTATATAGCACCTTTCACGACCACTGGACGTCTCAAAGCGCTTTACAGCCAATGAAGTACTTTTTGGAGTGTAGTCACTGTTGTAATGTAGGAAATGGAAATGTTAGCCTTTATCTCAAGGAGCTGGAATCCAAAGGGGTGGAAGTTATGCTACCATTGCATAGACCTCTGGTCGAACCACATCTAGAATACTGTGTTCAGTTTTGGGAACCGCACCTCAGGAAGGACATATTGGTCTTGCAGGGAGTGCAGCGTAGATTCACCAGAATGATACCGGAGTTAAAAGGGTTAAATTATGAAAACCGGTTGCATAGACTAGGCTTGTATTCTTTTAAGTATAGAAGATTAAGGGTGATCTAATTGAGGTGTTTAAGATGATTAAAAGCTTTGATAGAGTAGATAGAGAGAAATGATTTCCTCTGGTGGGGAGTCCAGAACAAGGGGCCATAACCTTAAAATTGGAGTTCAGGTGTGCTGCCAGGAAGCACTTCTTCACACAAAGGGTAGTGAAAATCTGGAGCTCCCTCCCCCAAAAAGCAGTTGAGGCTAGGTCAATTGAAAATTTCAAAACTGAGGTTGATAGATTTTTATTAGGTAAAGGTATTACGGGATATGGAGCGAACTTGCATAAATGGAGTTAAGATACAGATCAGACATGATTCAAATTGAATGACAGAGCAGGCTCAAGGGGCTGAATGGACTATTCCTGTTACTATGTTCCTGGTCAACTCAAAGAGACCAATTTGCCTCCTTCAGTTGATTTTAATTGTTGTGGAGCTGTATTTAAGTGTTGTTGCCAACCCATTTAAGGAGAGGCCAACAGCTCTCATCTGCTTTCATGCAAATCTGTTGTTTAGCATTACAAAATTCTGCAACTAACATAGGCGGGGAGAACAGCATAGAACCTGCAAATGTTTGTAGAAGTCTTGTTTGATATTTGGTCTATGCTTTCCTAAATTGACTGTATTCGGGTATTTTATGATAATTTATCATCATAGCATACATTCTGTGATTCCAATTTTGTACCCAAAAGAATCTATTTGAATTGTTGTTTATGGTAAAACACACACTCATGTTTCTATTTCAGTTCGGTTAAAGACCCAAAATCTTATCTCCATGACAACATGTCAGCTGCAATTTTAGGTGCGCCGATAGATTTGCTGGTGGGAGATGCTCTCACTCCTTCGCAGATATGTGGAAATACTGTCAGGATTAATCAGATATTTTTCTAATTATACAGGGCTTCATTGTTCCAGTAGCTTTTTTAAACCTTGCGCGTTGATAAAATGTTGACCTTCCTTGTCTCAGTACAATGAAAATTGGCTACAAAGTTGTTAGCTTATATAGTTTAAATACGCTTCATAACAACATCAGTAGAAAATACTTACTGAGTTACCATTTTTGGTTGAAGCCATATATTTATCTGTCACATAAGAAATAGGAGCAGGAGTCGGCCATACGGCTCTTCGAGCCTGCTCTGCCATTCAATAGAGCTTTCATTACCTCACCCAAGTGGCAATTATTCATCTGTGAACCTTAACAATCAGTGTCAGTCAGTTATTTAACTGTGGGAGGCATCGCAGTTGAACAAGATCATAGCCTAATCCAATATCTGCACATGCACACTTTTTTAACCAGGGAATATTAAGACAAAGCCCAGGATGATTCCACCTTCCCTAACCTAGGGGTTCTGAGGCGAATTTTTGTCCTGGCAAATATCAGCACAGCCCAGTGATTGAATCTGAGACCTTCCCTGGTTTGTATGGCTTAGATAAACTCGCTGACCCATTGGGAGAGCTATCAATAAAATTTTAATGGGCTGCATGTACAAAAAACTAGTGCGATTCAATATGAATGTTAAGTTAAATCATATATAATGGATGGGTAGAAGAGAGCTACAATGTAGTAACACAACAGAGTCTTTCGATGATTAAATAATTTGAGGAGCAACGGTTGAGCAGTTTCTCAATGTGTACTGAGCCTCAAGATTGTTACTTTGTTAACTCTCTCCTAACAACCTAGTATTTTCTTCTCTTTTGATTGGTCCGGGATGTCACCAATCAGAAATGAATAACAAAATAAAAAGGTCCAATTTCAATCGGTTAAATAAAAAAACGGGGAAACCAGAAAATTATCAAATTATAATTTTCGTTGGCTGGGTCAGTTATGCAATGCAGTCCCTCCGGTACTCACCGGTCGCGGAATGCTTCAAGTGTACTGAATATTGGATAACGACGATTCCACCCTCAATAACCATGGGGTTCTGAGGCGAATTTTTGTCCTGGCTAAAAATCAGTTAAATTAGCACAGCCCAGTGATTGAACCTGGGATTTGTATGGCTGAGCTACTCACTAGATAAACTCGCTGACCCACTGGGAGGACTATCAATAAAATTTTAATGAGCGTGCTCCGAGTATTTTCTTTCTCCTTGTCAGTCCCTGGTAACCTCAAGTTGCTGAGCAGTGTTTATGTAGAAGTGTCTGTGACATAATCTGTGATCAATGTAGAGCAGAAGGGTTTACAAGGTTGTTTCTTGAAGTGATGCGCCATGTTATTCATTGTCTTGTGTGCTATATGTAAATAGTCTGGAGTATGTTGAACGGCAGTCGTACATCGATGGGTTGCGATGATGATATAAACACCACAAGAAAAATGTTGAGTTGTTTGTCAATGTTGTCTCGATTCCTTGATGTACTCTGTCCTCGGAACACACTTCATGTTTTTTCTACTCAGCAATGCTCTTCCATTTTGTTTAATAAGTTTTTGTTTTGCCTGTAATGGAATAGGCGAAAGCAGCACTCAAACGCAACTATACTGCACAGAAAGGATCACTGAGACATTCTGCATGAAAATAATTAGCCAGTGAGTAAATAAAAACACTGATTTTGTAGCAAATTCACATTATGTATGATTTTACTTCACTTTTTTTAAACCGCACTTTTATCACAATGTTGCATGATGTTCTCTACCAAACTTACCAGAATCTCAAGTGAACGTACACTAATACCTGGAAACATAATCTGGGATTTCTTGATTTCGACAAATATTGATAGAATCCATCTTAAGATACTGATGCACACTCTTTGTATAGGTGGATGCAAATATTAATAAAAGTGATCTACGCCTCTTTGCAAATAGTTACAGATGAGCAAATTATCAAAAAGGTGCTTTAATAAGGAGGTTCAGGGTACACCTGTGGCCTAGTATTGCAGGACGGTGAGTTCTTGATTATGGCTACTCAGTCGATGGGAGGTGCTGAGTGTGGATAACATGATTCCCCGCAGGAATAATTATGGGATAGTTCAATCTAAAGCACATCCCAATGACCAGTTATGGAGCAGCATTCGCAGCTCGAGACTGGCGGAGCCAGATGTGGTGAAAAGTAACCTTAAAAATAAGGAGATAGCTCCCCATTGGGTAAATGCACCACCTGAATCTTACTGAGCAGGGCGTTCCAGGTTTTATCCCTGGTCTGTGCTGATTTAGCTGATTTTAGCCGTGGCAGCACAAGGGTGCTTCAGTTGATTTCTAGACTGAGACAACACCAGATACGATTTAAGTCCGTTGATGTCTTCCTCGTAATTTTGGTCACTTCTTGATTGCATTTTGATGAATTTGAAATTGATACATCATTTCTCTGTTCATTATCAAAAGCTGCAGACAATTCTAGTAAAAGAAACTAGAATGAGTAAATCTGGATAAAGTAGGCCAGCATTAAAGGTTTGCTGCTGAAGTGACTAGGAAAATGGCAACCTTTTCCTCCTGGATGCAATTATGCAGCCACAGAAACAAGTTGGATTAGCTGCTGAACACATCAACATCATACCTGCCTTTTATGTGAACAATCAGCATTTGCACCCTGGTGTTGACACTGTCTACTTTTTTGGTTTCATAATTAGCACCCAGCTGCTCCCCACCCTCTCTCCCCCGCTCCCGAAGATCCTGGCTTATCCACTCTGCAGAGCTCCCCCATCGCCCACTGAGTTTCAATGTACACGCTTCTATGTCTCATATTGGCCCATATTTTCCGATCGGAGGCTTCCTGCGTGCGGAGGCCTCCGATCTGGAAAAAATCTACGCCCTTACCTGAGGGCTCCCGAGGTCCAGCCATTTCCGTTCCTGGGCCTCTGCTCTACGAAATGCGCAGGGCCCAGGTATCCCAGGGGCGCAGGCGGTTCGCAAGCGTCCCTGGGATCACGTGGGCCATGGGGAACCAATGAAAGAAGGGAATCTCCCTTCATACTTTTGACAGCTTAGACCTGTCAAAAGTATGAATGGGGATCACTCCAAAAACACATCAAAACATTAAATATTTTTTTTTTAAATCACGTTTTTAAAATTAATTAAAATTACATTAAATTAAATATTTTAAACTAAAATTTAATTTTTGGTGGAACAAAATTAAAGTTTTTTACGGGGCTAAAAATAAACTTACCTTTTTTATAAGTATTTTAAAATTAGAAATGAGTGAAATTTAAAAAAAAAACTTTTTAAAACTCTTATGCTGGTAAAAGCAGGCCTTACGCCTGTTTTTACCAGGAGTAAGATTTTTAAGGGTTTTCAGCGGGCGGAGGTTCTGCAGAAAGGGGAACTCACCGCCCGCGGAGGCCGTTCTCCAGGGCAGGCGTGCGATCTGTCAAGAGGATTCTTGACAGACCGGAAGTGCCGGTTTTCAGCGCATGCGCTTCGCATGCCTGAAACCGGCACTTGCGAGGCCCCTACGGGTGTGTACACAGCTCGTACACAACCGTAGGGATCGGAAAATACCGGCCATTATATATTGTTTAAATCGACAAACAGGCCGTGTACATTACAAACAAGCCAGCATCTCTCACTATCCTTTCACAGCTGATGTGTGACCCCTTTCAAACCAGCTCTTCCTGTTTGGATACCACAGTGAGTGTCTGAGACGTGGAGGTTGTGACTGAGGCTGCATGCATGGGGACCGCGTGTTTGGGGACTGCATGCGTGGGATGCTGTGATCCCAGCACATGTTTCTTGGATTGAATGTTTCTTACATAGTAAATAAGTAAAGAACTTAAATTTCAACAATTACAGTGCTTATCTTTAGAAGAGTAGGGCCACAGACTTGTAAACAATTTAAATTCCAATAGCTTAATTAAATGAATGTAAAATTTCACAGAAACAAAGAGTGTTTTTGAATTGTCTGCTTTTTGGGGGCTGAGTCAGTTGTTTGAAGCTGTTCAAGAGATTTCAAGGTTAGCATGTATGTGACATTGACACCATTTGTTTTGGCATCTTAAGATGCATTGGTATAGTTTAACAAGTCAATATGTAAGTGCTCATTTTTTATTTGGTTTTCTTGTAAAGTGGTGACACTGAGCATTGCACATGGAATCTAACATTGAGTCTGACTAAGAGGTGTGGATTTGAGCCAAGATTTCACTGTCAGGTTTGTAAGCAATATTAGTTGTTCACATCTGACACCAAGACCGCGAATTTAATAGAGCTCAGAGGGCGGGTTTGGAGGTGGGTCGGTTGCGGAAATCTGAAAGATTGACGGTGGGTTGCGAACCTGCCGCCATCCCGTCCCCCACGGTACTTTGGCAAGTGTCAGGTCAGCGAGTCCCGATCTGGCCCGACACCGAACGGCGGGAGAGGCACTTAAGGCAGTTAACAGCTTGTTAACTGCCTTGATAATCTTATTTTAACTGGCTGTCGCGATTTTGCAGCTTTTTCTGCGTGTTGCCCGTTGTCAGAGCCGGGTTTACCAAGGACCTGAATTGTTGGCAGCTGCTCGAACAGCTTAAAAGCCGTCCTGCAACATCCCTGAGTTTCAGATGCCACAACGTACTGCTTTGAGGTTTGGGACACTTTTGCAGCTCTACTAATCTTGTGAGCGTTCAAGCTGAAATCCATCTGCAGTGTGACCTCCTTGGAAAACCCTCTGGCCACTTTGGCTGAGCGCAAACAACCTCTATTCCTCGACTGAGATATATACCAGCGGAATGGGAACCATTTATATCCTCTCATCCTGGTCATCAGATTTGGAGGAAGAGCAGCCGCGGCAACCAGGCACAGCAGCTGCACCAACAGCAGGAGCGCCAACCTTCTCCTCAGCCACCTGACAATGCACAGTGCAGAGGGCATCAGCGCAGGCCTGCACATCGCCGCAGGAGATACCCCCAACACAGGGTTTACAGGAAAAGGATGAGCTTCCTCAACATGAGTGAGAAGCAGTGCCAAAGGAGGCTGAGACTTTCGCGAGATGTAGTCGCTGACATCTGCGCAATGCTGCACCAACACCTGGAGCCCAGAGGAGCGGGTGGACACCCCTTACCAGTGGCTGTCAAAGTCAGCACCACACTAAAGTTCTTTGCTTCGGGCTCCTTCCAGGGATCAGCTGCAGACATCAGCGGCATCTCCCAGTCGGCCGCACACACCTGCATCGCGCAGGTTACCGATGCCCTCTTTGCAAAGTCGCACAACTACATCCACTTCTCAACGGATGAAGCAAGTGTAACCGCACCTGTGGTTGGCTTTGTAAATATGGCAGGCTTCCCAAGGGTGCAGGGCATCGTAGACTGCACACATGTGGCCATTAGGGCACCCCATCACAACCACAAGGGATTCCACTCCCTTAACGTCCAGCTGGTGTGTAACCACAGGAAGATCATCATGCATGTTTGCGCAAAGTACCCTGGCAGTTGCCATGACTCCTTCATCCTGCGGCAGTCTACTGTGCCTCAGCTCTTCAATCCGCCAACCCAACTTTCCGGATGGCTACATGGCGACAAGGGCTATCCCCTGAAAAAGTGGCTCATGACACCGAAGAGAAGGCCATCAAACGATGCTGAGGAGCAGTACAATCTGAGCCACATTTCCACCAGAAGCATCATAGAGCAAACCATCGGCTTGCTCAAAATGCGATTCCGATGCCTCGACAGATCTGGTGGAGCCCTGCAGTATGCACCAACCAGGGCATCCAGAATCATCGTCGTCTACTGTGCCCTGCACAACATCGCACAGCAGCGTGGCTTAGCGTTGCCTGAGGAACAAGTGGCTCAGTGCAGAGCCTCCTCGGAAGAAGAGGAGGAGGACGAGGAGGAGGAGGAGGAAGAGGATGAGGAGGAGGAGAAAGGAGGCACACCTTGCAGGGCCGGATGTGGCCAATCCAGCAGCACGTGACCACATTGCTGGCCGTCAGGCAAGGGATGCAGTAATCCATGCCAGATTTGCGTAAGCTTATGCTTCAACCACAGGTGGCTGGTAGATGGCTATGAATGTCTGGACGACCTTCTTAACACACCATACATCATCTCTCCAATAAAAGGTGCTTTCCTATCACTCTCACCACCATCATTACAAATGCAAGTCGCTCTGAGCCCTCACTGTGCAACTTCCATTTCTCAGAGCACATAGGCCAAATCTTCAAATCTTTGCCATCACTTTTGTTTAATCACATCATAAAAGGATGACAATCGATACTTTCTAACACAAGAAAACACCCAAGTGACTACTCTTGTGACTATTTCTGTATTAACTTTCTCTTACGCGTGCTTCTACGTGGTGCTTCCCCTATGGCTTCAGCAGATGTAGAGGCACCTTGCTCACTTTTATGCCGCGCCTGCTTAGACACCTTTGGTGGGCATCCTCTGGGTTTGGGAGCCTGGGAGGGCTCCTCCACAGTCTGCTCTTCCTGCGGCTGTGCAGGGGCTGAGACAGCCATCTCAGTTGGGTGAGGAACCTGGGGCTCTGACCGAGGGCTCCGCAGTGGCATGGTCGTGTGAGTGCTTGGAGAGGAGCCCATACTTCCTTGTTGTCGGCCACCAACATCCCTCTCATGGGTCACCCGCATATCAGTGCTAGCAAGTGGCTGGAGAGCACCTTGCTGAACATCAGCGGGGCCATGAGGACCCGTCTCTGTACTGACAGTCCTCATAACGGGAACGTCCATGTTCTCTCCTCAATAGATGCCCATCTATCCTCCATAGCAGACTATCTATTTAGAAGAGTCACCATGTTCTGCTGATTCTGGCGACTTATGTCCTCCATGGAGGTTGCCACCCTCTCCATGGCGGCACGTCATGCACCATTGCCTCCACCAAGGCAGTGCTCATATTTGAGATGGACTCCTCCATTCTCTACACACTCGCAGTTACTGTGGATGCAAACCCTGTCAGAGACTCCTGCACTTGTTCCTGGAGTTCCAGCACCGCTCTCTTTCTGGATGGCCCCAGAGGCACAGCGTCTACATGCAGCTAAGCAGAGCTAGTAGCGTCCTGCGACCTCCGGCAAGGACTCTCCACTGCTGTCGCTGTCTCCACCATCTGCTGATGCTCACTTGTGAGCTGTGATACACCAGGTGACAACACTATTCTATGTCGTGAAGGACCCGCCGAGGTGTGCGTTTCTGCACTGGTGCTGGGTGCGCTGAGTCCTGGTGACGCTGCTCCCTCAGGGGCTGCAGGTTCCTCTGAGGAGTAGTCCAGCTCTTCTTCCTGAACAGTGGGGATGGGGGCTCTCGATGGTCCTGTGGGAGAGTAAAGGCATGAGTTAGACTTGTGATATTTAGGTAGCAGACACATCCTCTTGTGCAGATGATCAAAAGTCAATCTGTATGAACATCATATGCCATTTCAGTCAATCATGAAATCTAAATGAGAGGGTTGGAAATCTATTTTGTCACCAGCTTCCTCTAGTGCACCCATCTCTCCGTCACCCCCTTCCAGCTCCTCGCCACCTCCCACGATCTCGTGAGGAGCCTCTTCAGCACTTGTCAATGCTGCGAGTGATGGTGGCCCTCCTCCTGTCATCGCTCTCTTCCTCTTATTGTGGGCTATCTTTTCCTGCAAGGAGGGACACAAGTGGAGTTTCAGCGAGAGTGATGGAGTGACTGTGAAGAATCCATAACATTGAAGCTTAGAGGGAGACCAAGATGGAGTGAGGTGCCAAGAGGAAGCTGCCTCCCTGTGAGTTGTTAGTTGTTGTCATTGCATAACAGTGAGAGTGAGTGTGAGGGGTGCATAGCAGGATGGTGAAGTGATTCAGTACGGAGAGAGAGATGGATAGGTAAGGGTGCAAGGGAAGTAAGGGTAAGGTGGCATGTGGAGGAGCAGGCTGACAAAGCAGAGTGCTGGTGATGAGAATAGAAGGGAAGCAGATTGAAGGTAAGTGTGATGTGATACTCAATTTTGATGAGCGCAGAAGATCATTGAACTATTTTCGGCACTGGACCCAGGTGCGTGAGCACAAGAACCCAGTACTTACCTCCTCAGCAATGTTCAGCCAGGCTGCCTTGGTTTGCTGAGGAGGCTTCCTCCGGCCATCGGGAGGGAACAGAATCTCCCTGCGCCCTCTCACTCCCTCCACAAGAGCTTGGAGGGAGTCCTCATTGAACCGTGGAGCAGCCTTGGCTTTGGCAGCAGTCATGGTCACCTGGGCCCATTCAAACAGCAGCACAAACAAAATGAGAAGCTGAGGCTACATGGGCACCTTAAAAACAACTGAAGCGATGACGTCATCAGAGGAGAGCAACAGACCCGCTCCCACTCATTGGACCGGGCAGCGCTCACAGCGGGCCTAATGAGGCCACTTAATTTAAAATCGCAAATCGGGAGTGGCTAAAACCGGCAGCGGGACCGGAACCCGCCCACCAGGCAACCCAACACCAACCCACCTCCTCCATTAAATTCGCGGCCCCAAGTTTTGTAAGTTTGGGCCAGAAATAGCAAACAACAAGACTATCTGAATTGAGACTAGCTCCCTCAACCCCACCACACATTGCCACTTCACATTCTCCAAAGTGCGTTAATAGCCTGTTTTTGCACTGTGGGAAGTACATTGCTAACCTTAGATAGGTTTGATTGAATGGCATTCTTCCTTGGAACATTTAATACAACAGTACCGTTGCAAAGAAGGCATCAGAACTCTGAAAATTCCATTTGCCTCGATGAGAGTAACACTCTTCTTCCACTATTGTTTTGAGACGGTTTAAATGTGATTTTTGTTTCAGACACCATGTAAGGTAACAGCCATTTTTCTCCATTATCTGTAACTTTCTGCCTTCTTCTGGATCCTGTGAAAGGGACTACATCTTCACCGTGCGGTGGAAAATTTGTCTAGAAACAGCAATGGAAAGCCCCCATGTTATTACTTGATTGGTTGGGGTATGTTGTCTTGTATTAAACAGCTGTAATTAATATAATATGGCAGAATTAGATTATCTCACAGAGAGAGCAGTCGCACGAGCCATACAATATTCAGCATAGCCACACAACAGTCCAGTATTTACATTTATTACTGAAAAAGAAATGGAATGAATGAGTTATAGTGGCACAATGGCTCTTCTCAATTTTTAGATCTTTAGGCCTAGAAATTTGTCTCGGGCGGTGCCGCAGAGCGGGCGGTATTCGGACCGGCCGCCCGTTGAACGCAACGCCTGATATTCATTTCCATTGCAGTCAATTGAACTGAATACCAGGCGCTGCGTATAAGGGGCGGCCAATCCTATACCGCCCACTTTGCATCACCGCCCGAGACGGATTTCTAGGCCTAGGTTTCTTATGTAGTAATTGTTTTAAACTGAGCATATGTTACATTACTTGGTAACTTGTGCGGTTCAGCAATCCTTTTCATAGATTTGACAACACAGAAAGATATGTTAAAGCGGACAAGAGGTCAGGTGTACACCTGGTGATGGGGACATATTGGCCCGAAAATTAGACCTAATACGCGAGTGTACGCACTGTGTACTCTCGCGTATTAGTTCCAGAATTGCCGGTTTCCTGCATGCACTGCGCATGCGCGGGAAACCGGCACTTCGTGTATTGCAAAGGGGGCGGTTCCTAAGTGAACCGCGTGCGCGCTACAGGTTGCGCGCACGCAGTGCACTTAGTTTTGTTTTCAGGTTTGAACGCGCAGGTAAGTGGTGAAGATTTTACACATAAAGAAAGCAGGCGTAGGACCCCCTTTTAACAAGGTAAGTAGTTAATTAAGTGTTATTTTAAGTTTTTTTCAACAGGTTTATCTTTTTTAGAGACTTTAAAGAAAGGTAAGTTTATTTTTATAACTTTTAAAAAGATTTTAAATTTTTTCAAAAATTTAATTTTTTGTTTAAAGTGGTTAGTTTATTTAACTATAGTTATTTTATTAATGTGATGGCTTTTAAAAAAATTTAATTGAGGTTTAGCTGTTCTTTTGGGGGCTTGTAGTATTCATAGCTTTGATAGCCCTTGCTGTCAAAACTATGAATGAAAGATGGCGTGCTGCCATTGGCTCTAACTGAATCACGTGATCCCAGAGCTCGCACGAACTAATTGTGCCTCTGGGACACGCAAGCACTGCACGCTGGCAACAGGGAGAGGCCCTGAAACTGAAGTTCGTGTGGGCCCGAAACAAAAAGGTAGGCGCGGAGTGCGATATCGCGGGGAATCCTTACCCCCACGGGAACCATCGATGTTTAATTTCTGGGCCAATGTAATGGCAGGAATTGCTCTGGTATTCTGTGTACCTCCACAGAAGTACACCTCCAAGTTCCCCTCCAAGTCACACACCATCCTGACTTGGAAGTATATCGCCAATCCTTCATCGTCGCTGGGTCAAAATCCTGGAACTCCCTACCTAACAGCACTGTGGGAGTACCTTCACCACACGGACTGCAGCGGTTCAAGAAGGCGGCTCACTGCCACCTTCTCAAGGGCAATTAGAGATGGGCAATAAATGCTGGCCTTGCCAGCGACGCCCACATCCCATAAGCTAATAAAAAAAAAACCACAGTACCTGCAGCAGAGCAGGGCTACGGCACAAATGAAAAATAAATATTTTGCTGACTGAAGATTCTGTCACCTATCTCAGATGAGTGCTTTAAAAACATTTCTCTACTGCTGTTATATTTGATCATGCCTGAGTGGTTACCCAATCCAAAATTATTATGTTTGGAATTTTGACTTTACATTGGATTTAGTATCTCAAGTAAAGCAGCACATGCTGAATTCTACACATCATTGAAATATATGGATTAGTCTGAATTTATTACTGACCTAGGCCCTGGAAGTGCTTCACTTAAAGCTCCAAAGATGCCAAATACTTTAATCATTTATCAGTGCTGCTCTAAATTTAACTCCATGACTCACTGGCACTGTACGCACAAACATATTTTAAAATGACCAGACTTGCTACAAGCCTGAACAACATTGTACATTATTATTTAATGATTTCCTTGCATGGTTGCATATCCTTTTGTTTCTCTATTTAATTAAAAAAGTTGATTTTAACTGTAGATTATTAGAGATAATTACCATTTTCAATTAGCCAGCACACTGACCTAAACAGGATTTCCTTATCAGCTGTATTTTGTCATAGCTAAAGAATAATGATTGTTGTTAATGTGCTGTACAAGTTCATATTTCTGCTTCACTTTGTAGTTGCTGGCTGTCAGTAACACCAGGCACAATATGGATCTTTGTTGGCCCAGCACTAGCCATCGTCTGTGTAAGTATTACAATCTATAACTGGATGAATTACACCTCAGTTATCAGCTTGTATCTGGAATTTAGCATCACCCGGTGAGACAGTAGTGTGTAAATAGTAGTTTGTATATAGCAGCATCATTTAATTGATTAAAGGTAATACATATTCTTTTCAAACGGATTATTAATACATGGTGAGTCTGTTCAATGGGCAGTCTTCAATTATTGCACCCGATCTACACCTGAAATGCTAACCTATCTGTTCTCTTTTGAAATTCTGATGGATCTCCTGTGTATTTCCAACATTTTATGTTTTTATTTCAGATTTCCAGCATTTGTAGTTTTGTTTTCCTTTAACTTGTACCTTGGCCTATAGCCTGTACAAATCACACATGTATGAAACATAAGCATAGTGATATTATAAACATGTTACTATGAAACATGCAGGGGGAGAAATTGAGCTCTCACGACCCCATTTTTTAAGGCGCTACGCCGCCTCCAAATGCTCGAAAATGGGGTCCGAGATGCGCGCGCAGACTTCCGACGGGAAGTGCGCCAGACGTCATCTCAGTAAAGAGGTTTGTGAATGCGCACCTAACGACTGCCGGCAGCATGCAGAGTAGGCAGATTATGACATCAATCAGTGTGCAACGCAGATTTGATGCCAGGGCTGCCATTTTCGAACACCACGCTCCAGCCTATGCCCGTTTTTACCTCGCACAGCTGAATATGCATTAATCAAAATTAAGGACCCCCCCCCCCCCCCCAACCAGCGCTATTTAAAGGGATCATGAACTAATTACAGGTTAGTTGCTGGATTATTTCTTCTGGCTGCTGGTGTAATTGTACGTATTTTTGGAGCTTTCCTATACTTGGCTAAAGTTTCAATAGTCTACAGGGAGTGGTCTGGCTGGTGCTGAAGTACTTTTTTGTTGATTTAAAAGCTTGTGCTGAAACAAGTTGCTTCCAGACATGGGTGGCCTGGTAGGGCTTCCTCTGGGAATTGAGCATGACTGGGAGAATGAAGCGAGGCCACGCAGAGCAGAACAAGCTGTTAGAAGAGGGAGGAGGAGGAGGGGGAGAAGGGCTCTCAGCAGGAGGCCATATATGCCGAGGGTCTTCAGGGAGCAATTCTCTTACCGCAACTTCAGCGAGGACCAATGCTTGAGACGTCTTTGTTTCACAAAAGAGGTCGTGACTGAAATCTGCCAACTGCTACAAGCCACAACTGCAACCTCAAAGTAGGGCACGGACTGCATTGCCTGTGGCTGTCAAGGTGACTGTGGCTCTTAACTTTTATGCGTCTGGCTCCTTCCAGGCTTCTGCTGGAGATATAATCAATATCTCACCCTCCGGCGAGCTGGGACCTTTGCTATCCCGCCAGCAAAGGCTCCTGCACACCTGTCTCACCGTGTGCAGATCCCTACTCTATCATAGCCTCTAAAATACGCACAGTGTCAGTCTCTGAGCTGGTGGCTGCGACTGTAAGATTGAGTGACAGTGTCTCTTCATCTTCACTGTCTTCTTCCTCTTCCTCCACTGACTGGAAAGGTTCCCGTTCTTGGGTATCTGAAATGAAAAAGGGACAATGGTTGGGTGTGGTGAGGGGAGAGTAGAAAGTAAGAAGCGCGTGCTTCTACCAGCGGCAGCTTGCGAGTCAGAAGAGCTTGCGGGATGAGAGAGAAGTGGGACGAGAGAAGGAGAATTAAGTATGCAGATACCCTCATCATCGATCCCTTCAGCCCCACCAGTGACCACAGCCTCAGTGATGCCCTTTCCCATGATGGTCAGCACTGTCTCCTCCATGGGTGTTAAAACATGCAGGCGCGCTTGTCCTCCTCCAGTTCTTTCCTGCCGCCTGCTGTTAAGCGCCACCTTCTCCTGCAAGAAAGAGAGAAGTGTGTCAGTAAGTGTCGTGCAATATGTTTGGGTGATGTGGCTGTCATGGTTGACTAGCTGCCAGTGTGTGTGAGCTGTGCGTTGTGGGTGCGAGGCTTACAACAGTGCTAATTGTGTGAGGGTGAGGTAAAGCATATGAATTGAAGCCCAGATTGACTTTTGAAAAAACTCCCAACACTTCTTGCAGCCACAATGCACCTCCCCTTTAAGAGGAGGAAGGGGCTTCCAGGATCAGCCAAATTGCCGTACTGTCATCAAGCTTCCTGCATGAAGAATTCCTGCATTTGGGAAATCACTGTTTAGCGAGTGGGAATTCCAGTGCTCCTGCAAGATTTATAGTCCTGCAGCAGCACCTTAAAGGAAAGATGCACTTTTGGAGTGAAGATTTGCAAAGTATTAAATTTCAACCATAAAATGAATAGCAGCGGGAATTGGTGCAGAACCCAGAGCACTAATATTTTTGGATGGTGCCACTCAAATACTGTACCTGTAGCAGAAAGTATGCAGGACTAGGGAATCCCTGTACCTGTTAATGTGGCAGAGTTGGTTGCTGGGCCATCCATGACCTAGTTTAAGGATGTAGGTTGCCACCTCACTCCCAAGAGGCTGGCACACAGCATACAACCACCTCACTGACCAATGTCATGAGGGAAGCACCTAGAAGGAGCACAAAGTTAGAGTTAGGAGCACATGTGCCACATACTGTGCTGACGGTCACAGACAAACTGAATGTTGATGGAATGGTAGCTCTTGTGGTCCATGAAGGCGTAGCTGTTGTGTGAAAGAGCCCGTAGGGTTACATGGATGGCATCAATAATGCCCTGCACTTTGGGGAATCCTGCCATTTGGAAAAACTGCAGGGTGCTGCTGTTAACAGTTGTCCATGAGAAAAATTATGTCATTGTTTGCTCTGGCAAACAGTGCATTAATCTTGCTTGATACATCTGTTGTGATTGAGTGACGTTGCTGCTGTCCCCTGAAATGAGCTGAGGTGTAAATATTAACGGCAGTGGTGACCTTGACTGTTACTAACAGTGCCATGACTGTGATGAGGTTTGGCTGCAGGGTTTGGGAGGGTTTTGCAGGTATAGGGCTCGAAGGAGCACTCCTGCTCCTCCGGGCCCCACAAACATAGATTTCACACTTACCTCACAGGACCTCCACTGGGTATCTGCCAGGTTTTACTGAGTGGAGCGTCTGCAGTGGACGCTCTGCTCAGCAAGCAGTTAAAATTGCATTGGGGTCCTAATAAGTGATAGGACCCCGATATGCATATATCAATGAGGACTCATGCCTGAGTCAGGGGAGTGTCACACCTGCCCGAGACAACAGCGGCATTAAAACAGCCAGGGTTGGGGGGGGGCGGTGGCGGGAAATGAGAGCTTTGTGTACCGCTCGGATTTTAATTCCCACTCAGACAGGTTTCTGCCATGCAGATGAAGTTAAAATTCCTCCTAAACAGTCTGAAATAAAGTAGGGGCCAAAAAAATAGTCAAACGAACAAAGAAAAACCTAACACCACTCTATTTCTGTGGCCTCCAAAAATCAAATTCCAAAAAATGGTAGCTGTCTCTTGAGTACTGATTTACTGTCAGCAGGCAACCTGGCAACCTAGCAACCTGGCAACCGAGCAACCTGGCAACCTAGCAACCTGGCAACCTAGCAACCTGGCAACCTAGCAACCTGAAATACCTGTTTTAGATGGCTAGTGTCAGATTCTTAGTGTGAATGCTGGAAATCTGCACCTGCGCTCATTTTAATATCATCGTAACATTTTAATAAAGCTCTCAGCCACACCCACCGGTGATGTAAACTGGCGAAAATGTCAGTCTCCTACATCGTGATTCTCCAGTTTGCACTTCAGTTTTTCTCCTTCCTTGTTGGTTAAGTGTTTTTCTTGTTTCTTATTGGTTGAGTATGTGTGATTTTCTTTTTTCTAAAAGTTTACTTTGGTTATTTTCTACTTTAGTTATTCATCAATCTTATTACACGAAACTTTTCGCTCCAATTTCAGTTTTCTCCCAAATCACACAATCCACTGGAAAAAAATTACCCAACTATATAGCAGAAAAATAAGATTACTCTCAGGAAGAACCATTATGTCACTGCCCATCCAAGCCCAGACTGAGTGGAAAGTTTTTGTAAATAATGTCGCTTTAAATGTTTTGAATTCTGAAGAGAGTGCATTATCATGTGCGCTTCGAGCAATAAAATGGCTTCAAGACTACCTGCTCAAAATGGCAATTCTTATTTGGAGGATCTTGCAGTCAGATTTCAATTTTAAGATTGCCCATCTGAGAATGGAGGGGAGGCTGCCAAGAACTTAAACATGTTCTCCCCATTCTGACACTGCGCCGCTAAGGATTAGATTTAAGTGCTGATTCAGCAATTCCACCTTGATTGGCATTGGGACCACAATGCTTTCATGAGATAGCAGATCCACTTGCATTCTGCCTGGTGTGAGAAAATTCTATACAAAGAGCATGTAGATTCAATTACATTTAGCTGCAATAAATTTTAAGCAAATATATTATTTCTGCCATCAGCACCATTCAATATCACTAGTTATTTTTTTTACTAATTTTAATTAACATTTAAATCTAAGAATTGTTTAAAGCCTTCTAAGCTACCACTGGTTTTAATTTTCTTGTATCAGTCCAATTTTTTCTGCACTGTATGTTTAATCTTAGGGACAGTTTGAAAGTTGTTGGTGTGGTGACACCAGTATAAGGCGTCACATGGATATTTAGGGGCCTAAATTCGGTTGATTTGCGCCTCCCGTACCCTAAGAGGGCGCCAATGGGGCGCAAATCAACTAGCGCCTGGGGGCGGCGCCACTAATGCCTCCTGCGAAATTCAGCGGGAGGTTAGCGGCGGTGCTAACCGTTAGCGCCGCGCGGCGCTGCACCGCCGGCGATGACGCCATCGCCATGCGCAGCGCCCCGCTCGCGCCCCGGCTGTAATATTGGGTGGCCCCCCCGACTTACCGCCGGATGCCATGTCGGGGTCAGGGGAGTCTACCTGCGGCCGGGGCGATGCTAGTTAAAGGGGAGGTGACGGGCAGCCATTTTTGTTGCTGGCCGCCTGCCAGCACCTGCCCCCGTTGCTGTCCCCGGCCGTCGTGAAGCCTCCTCTTGAGTGCCGGGCTCATTTGCCGGCACTCCCGATCCCTGGTGGCCCAGCTGGGCGCCGGGACGTGCTGCGCCAGGCCCCTCCCCTTTAATAAGGGGAGAAAGACCTGCAGTACCGCGGCATATAGCACCGCGATATTGGCTCGCACCGCCTCAAGAGGGATGCGGGACGCTTCCAGTAGCGCCCCTCCTCCCTCTCGGGGCGCTACCTCGGAAAATTGGCTGCGGGGGGCGCTAACTTTTTCAGGGCGCTAATTTTAGCGCCCTGGCGAAGGTTGCACCCCAACGGGGGTGCTACCCAATTTTTACCCCTTAGAGTCCTAGCTGTGAATAATAGGGTTATAGCCTTCCTTTTCAGTATTATAAATTCAATGCTGGTAAGGCACTTTCCCAATACTATAAGTACACATAGCATATATTTTTTAAAAATTGATAAGCTATAACCTCCATGTGACTGATTTAAGAGCATTCACGGGATATTGGAGAAGATGTAAAGACATCTATCATACTGGTCAGTTTGTGAATTTACCTGGATCATCTGTTTTGCTTTCAAATTGGGTAAATATTTGATAATGGAAAATGAAAATCCTCCTTGCACTGGGATGGCCAAACCAATCTTTGTAGGAAGGAAGAGTTTGCAGATTTGATCCACGTGTATCTGTTTCTGTTTGCAAAGATCAATTTCTAGCACAAATAAAGTCATTTATCGTCAAAATGGACTGTAATGATTAACAATCATTTAGGTCACTCCTGACTGTGATTAGTCCAGGATAAATACTGGACTGATCAGTTGGATCCTGGAGAGGCATAGAGTAAGACCTCTTTTGTATGTAGCACCTTTTTAGTTGATTAAAGCTTACTTTAAGTTCACCACGCGTAAGGCTCATTCTTACGACAATACTGTTCTGGCAAACTTTGACATTCATGCATCTGAGACTAAGACAGCATCAATCATTCCCTTATCCTGCTATCACCAAAATATTGGGAACTATGCTTGAATTGTTATGACTGCTCCGGGAGGTGGTACAATATATGGTGCTAAAAATAACTAGTGCTTTGCAACAAAATCAAAATTTTATTCCCTCCAAGTCATTGACAGTTGTAGACCAGAAAGGTTCCAGATTCATTCCCTGGTCTGGGCTGAGTTAGTTGATATCAGCCAGGTTGGGAAGCTGCAATTGGCTGTCGCGCCCCTGGATTAGTAAAGGAAAGACCGTCCAGGGTTTCCACTCCTGATTGCATGTGTAAGCTTTGGGTGAGAACAGTTGAATAGCCTGCCAACACTCACTGTCTATTTGCGGACATGAATAATGGCCACTTGAGCAATGTACCAGAGGGTGACTGACATGCACAGGAACATAGGAACAGGAGGAGGCCATTCAGCCCCTCGAGCCTGTCCGCCATTCAATGGGATCATGGCTGATCTGTATCCTAACTCCATTTGTGGAACTCTCATCCAGTAAGGAGAGTTTAGAAAAGGAAGAGGTGAGTGGTGAATGTTGAAAAGGAAAAAAAATTGTGTTAAATCTCTGGGAAGCAACAATGCATGGGAAAAATGAATGTATTGAGTGCTATCAGCAGCATTGTATTTAATCAGCGAGTGTACCAACCACATAACATATAAATGTGAAACAGAGAGAATGAATTGGCAAAGGTTTAATTAGTGGAGAATAAAGACACACACACTAGTTTTTACATTTTCTGAAATAAACCCATGGAATTGGAGCCATTTTCTTTTTGTGCTGAAAATTGAAAATCATATTTATTGGTATGAACAGGGCTTATTTATTTTTATTTTGCACTGTGTGCTGAACAGAGACATGCAGAAAATCAAATCAGATAACACCCAGGCCCTTGAGAAACCAGCACGGGTAGCCATGGAAACATTCGCAATAGAACGCAGAACATCACAGTTGTTCCCTTTGGTGCAAATATGGTGAGTCTGAAGAGAAATGTGTGACCTGTGGTTTATTTATTTTGAGATGAACCAGGAAATACAAACATTGTACATGGATTTACTTCAGCTGTTATAACACTGCTGTGATAACGGCAAATGTTATAGACCTGTTGATATTCAAGATTGGAAATGGAGTTTTTTTGCCATGTTATTTGTCAAAGAGTTGCTCCCTTTTCAGTTAAGCTGTAAAAACTTCACTTTTAACCTGTTACCGATTTGTCCATGTATCTGTCCAACCATGAGTGGGACTAAAAGCAGCCCTAATATCCATCTCATCTGTGTACTAGCAATGACATTTTGCAGTGTTGCAAAAATCATCTCCAAATTGAATATCTGTCCTCTCTGACTTGAGTGTACTAGTGATTAATGATAAGTGCCTCCCCACAGAAGCTAAATGGTGCAAGTCCAATATGTGTGCTGTGTGTGCAGATGTGATGTGGTTAAGCTTCACTCACAGTAGACCAGCCGTTTTCTCTGGTTTCCGTTGTGGTCATTGCCAAACATGAGGCATGTTCCTGCAGTTATTATCTGGATCGTTGTGTTATCTGGCCACGAGACTTCCCTTCTTTTTCTGTTACTTACAGTGTAAGCATCACCTCATAATTTCAGCCTTCAGAAATCTTGCTGTCCCTGGTCACTGACCTACTGACCTACTGTGCCTCCTCCTTCAGTTTTAACCCTGCAGATTGGGAATGTGCAGAGGTACATTTTGCAATTTGCCTGTATACACCAGCACTAATAATAAAATCCTTATCATGTTGATGGTACCATGTAACTTCGATTTGCTTAGACACACAGCAGAACATGCTTTGTGACACGCAGGGTGAGTAATCTACCACCTTAACACAGACAACAGCCACAGCTCCCCAGAAGCATTGAATGAAGAGTCAGTGTCATCATCACAACGCAGCAGTGAATGACTGAAATGGGAAAGAAGAACTCCCAAAATGGTTGCTGAAAACTGGGCCTTTGAAATGCGATAACAGAGGAAAAAAATTGATTACTGAATAAAGCCAAGGCAGCCTTGTTAGTATAAAAGGATTGTTTTTATTGATGTAGTTTTGTAGAAGTTAGTGCAGTTTTGTATATTAAGTTCTATGCCCTTGCAAGGAACCTTATTAATATTTAGTTATTAAGGAACCACTGTAATTTGATTTTTAACATTAACTGTTGGTTATGTTTTTTAATTTGTGTTTTTTTCCGGTGTTCAAACCTTTTCGACCCTCCCTCATTGTAGCCATCTGTGTGGATTAAGAAGTCGTGCACTCATAAAATGTATGCTTTCCTGGGGTGGTGAAAAGATAGGATTTTGGTTTTGCCACTGTTGGGACACTCCTCTTGCAATAAATATCTAAGTGAAGGAGCCACGTTGCTCTTCCTTAATGTTGCACACTGTGGTGACTGTATCAAATTTTGGATTATGAAAAGTTACTTGAATTTAAAGGGTACATTCAGTAATCCTGTGCTCCCAGTATTGAGCTGTGCATGTTGGAGAATTAGAGCTACAATGTTACAGTCCTATCTCCGACCTGCACCCACTTTGAGGGTGGCTTAACACTGGGAGTACAGGATCACTGAACTTACCAGATATCTTAAAATGTCGAATATATTTTAAAATGTCATTTCACTTAAACACAAAGGAATTCTACAAAAGAATGATCTACAGTAAAGCTTCTTAAAATATATTTTGTCACATCTGCTTGGTCTGTCTTACCTACTACCCTACTATCCAATTATATAGGGCCTTGGTGAGACCACACCTGGAGTACTGTGTACAATTTTGGTCTCCTTACCTAAGGAAGGATATACTTGCCATAGAGGGAGTGCAACGAAGGTTCACGAGATTGATTCCTGGGATGGCGGGACTGTCGTATGAGAAGAGATTGAGTAAACTAGGCCTGTATTCTCTTGAATTCAGAAGAATGAGAGGGGATCTCATTGAAGCATACAAAATTATTACAGGGCTTGATAGGGTGGATGCTGGGAGAATGTTTCCCTTAGCTGGGGAGTCTAGAACCAGGGGCCACAGCCTCAAGATAATGGGAAGGCCATTCAGGACAGAGATGAGAAGAAATTTCTTTACACAGAGGGTGGTGAATCTTTGGAATTCTCTACCCCAGAGGGCTGTGGAGGCTCAGTCATTGGGTATATTCAAAACAGAAGTTGATAGATTTCTGACTAGTAAGGGCGTCAAGGGATATGGCGATAGGGCCGGTGAATGGAGTTGAGGCAGAAGATCAGCCATGATCTCATTGAATGGCGGAGCAGGCTCGAAGGGCCGAATGGCCTACTCCTGCTCCTATTTCTAATGTTCTTTATGTACTACAAGTTATAAAATTGTGGTATTATGTTTTTTCCCTGTGTATCTTTAATTTTGTTTGGTGAAATGTGAATGATTTTGAACTAACTAGTGTTAATGGTAGATTACTCACCCTGCTTCTCTCAAAATACTAATTTGGAACTTGGGCATGTGCGATTAGTTAATATGCTGAGAATTGTTCCCAAGGCTAATTCAGGGCCTCATAAAAGCATTAATTGGATATACTCGGCCTGGACGAAATACAAACATTTGTTATTCAAGTGGCTTCAAGCTCTAGGTCTACCGTGTGTGATTTCTGTATCCAGGATGGGATAAATATAGTAGGCACGTGTCCTCTGAAAAAAGACACTAAGGGGGAGAAATTCGGTATCGCCCCGTTTGGGGCGCAATAATCGGCCGGGCGCAAAGTTTAGCGCCTGGCGCTAATTATCGCCTCCGACTGCAAACTTGGCTTCTATCGCCCCTGGAGGTGATTGGAGCGCTAAATCAGGCGCTACACACCTCTCTTAAGGCGCTAACGCCGAGGAGCGAGGCGCTAACTCAGAGCGCTGGCGAAGCTCATGTGATGTCAGTCAGCAATGGAACACACACACACTGGCACCGGCCAGTTCTTAAAGGGGAGGGTCGATCTTGCTCTCCAGCCACACCCTCCTCATTGCAGCCTTGAATCTTGGCCTGGAGAGACCTGTACATCAATTCTGCTGGAAAGAACAATGGAGAGAACCAGGGAAAGAGCTCAGAGTGCAGTCCCCATAGTCTCTTCTAAATTGATGCAAGGAAGGTCAAATCAAAATGAACCTGCAAAGTGCAGCTCAGCACCCAAAACTCCTTCACACAGTGTTGAATCTCTCCAGAAGTCTCTCTCTCTCTCTCTCTCTCTCAGAATGCGTGGTGCAAAAATATCACCGACAAAAATGTCAGGAAGCGGTCGCCTTTAAATAGCGCTCCCCCAGTCCCTTCCCGACTGCAAAACGTTCCCATCAACCTGTCGTTGCTAGCGGCAGGCGGTAAGGCAGGGGGCGCCACTCAATATCCGGTCCAGGGTGCTACTGGGGCGTTGCATGCTCGACTGACGTCACGATCTGCGGGCGCAGGAGATCGTGGCGGTAGTGTTTAGCACCACCGCAAAATGTCTGGTCAATTTTGCAAGCGGCGCAAACATCGTCGCGCCCGGGCACTAGTTGCTTTGCGCCCCATTAGCGCCCTCTTAGGGCACTAACGGGAGGCGCAATGCAACCGAATTTTTCCACCTAAGAATTTCAGAAATGCTTTGTAAGCTTGATTTCAAAATATGGTTAAAATACCAGTGAAACTCAAATACTGTATTATGCTTATTCTACTGATTTAATTTCTGTATAAATTTACATTTTACAATTAAAATAGTTATTAGTTTGACCTGAAATATATGGTCTGTCAGCTTGGTGTTTTTCATCTATTGGAGCAATCAGAACAATACAGTCGGCATCCTATAGATCTTTCCATGTACAAGGTTTATAAGTTTCAGTTCATAGGAAGTGTGGGCGTATCAGGGGAAACAGACTTGTTGCTATGAGCAGAAGTGGAGGCCGCAATATTAAACCTCCCCACATGGGCGGGGGGGGGGGGGCGGGGATGGGGGCGGTTTAAAAATGAAAAAATGGAGAACAGCAACCCAATCCCACCGCGTACGCGCCTGTCACCATTTTCACAGCGGCAGGTTTCGTGGTGTGTGAGTGTCCCACCATGGAGAGGCATGGCACTTCTTTAACACATTTAAATCAGGCTCCCACAGTGCAATTGAGAGCCTGGATGAAATTTACCAGTTTCCGCGCGGGTTTCCCAGGGCTCGGGAAACCTGGCAGTGAAAGGGAGATGGGAGCTGCCGGCTCCCCAAGGTAAGTGCCTTTTCCAGCACTCCTTGTGGGTCAGGAGGAGTAAGAGTGGCCCTGGCCCCTGAAGGAAGCCTTTGGCCTCCCCTCTGCTGATCATAGGCTCTCTCTCCCCCCCCCCCCCCCCCCGCTGCAATCGCGGCCAACTACCCCTCCAAGCACCAATCTCTGGCCTTCCCTCCTCCTGCGACGGCCTCTCTCCCCCCTCTTATGGAGGGAGTCACAGCACGCAGGGAGGTTCTCTTCCCTTCCAATGGGTAGAAGAGACCTCCCCAAGAGATCAACGCAGCCTGGTTGCACATTGCACAGGAGGGCACAAGCAGGCATGTCATCAGGAGTACCAGGCTGCAGTGGCGCAAACCTTTCAATGATCTCAGTAGATCACAAAATGTTACTGCAAAGCCACACTAAACCTCATCCTGCTGTGCCTCTCATCACATCCCTATCACTCTGCCTTCCCTACCCTACTCCTGCACATCCTTACTCACACCAACTTATCTTGGACCTCCACCCATCCTCTCTATCTACATTATCACTTCCCTATCTCACTAGGCACTTGTGTGTTTTAGCCAATGTTCATGTGAAGTTTCTGCTAATGTGCTGTCAAACATTGAAATCTTTATTTTCAACACTTTGCTTTCTTGGATAGATTTGTGTGCACCTTTGGAAGTGGCTTAGTGAGTTGCAGTGAATGGTGAGACATAACGGTACCCCCCGCAATGCTGATGAGTGTGAAAGGAATGGCTTGGGCATTGTAGCGATGCTTTATGGTGCTGGTATGGGGTGGTGCCAACCTGGCGCATCATGTGGCAGCCAGGGTGTGCAGGGTCAAGTGAAGTAAATGTGGCCATGGTAAGACCATCCCTGGCGTCCCGGGCAGCAATGTGGTTGGGTGCTGATGTCCTCTGTCCTGTGCAGCATCAGTTGATTGCGGAGAAGGTTGGTGTGGTTGTTGGTGCTGCTGGTGTGTCTGATGCTGGTGTTGGGGCTGATCATGTCAGATTCTGAGGACCAAGGTGAGAGAGTATAAAGTGCACCCATGCTGATGGAATAGATGGCAGGTGACGTAGAGATGACAGAAGCAATCTGTCAATGGTGGGAGACGTAATGTGGTCAGACTGCAGGGAGACTTGCGTAAAGACTTGCAGCATCCTAAATCTGTAGTGGAAATGCAGTTTAGAGATGCTTGTGCTTAAGGGAAGATATCTGAATCACCTGGGAGCTTTGACTTGACATTTGAAGCTGGCAACTCATCAGCTGATTCAATGGTCACTGACCTCCCACCTCAGCTTCACGGACGAGGTCTAGGCACAGCGGGAAACCTGTGAAAGTTAAAAATCTGGGGAAAAAAACATTGTTAATTGGCTGTAAACAAGCCACTAATGATTTGAATTGGGTCCCCCACCGCTGCCTGTCGGGTCTGCTCAGCGCTGGCATACCCGACATCGGGAAATGTAGGTGTGCGCGTTTTGACAGTGGGTTCCCGACCCGCTGTCAATCATTTTAAATTTCACAGCTGACCCGCCTCCAATCGGGTCCGCTGAGAGCTGGCACAATCGTGGCCCATAACTCTGTTTCTCTCTCCACAGGTGCTGCCTGACCTGCTGAGTATTTCCAGCATTTTATGTTTCTATTTCAGATTTCCAGCATCCGCAGTATTTTGATTTTGGACAATTAAAATCTTCCCCCATTGATAAGAACTGGACATAAATATGAGAAAAACCAGGCACATGTCTACCACAAAGTTACAACAAACCAAGCTAAGGGGCATATATATTAAGTAGAATTACTGTCTTTCTGGCTACGGACCAGCATGATGTACTCCTGATCATCTGATGTAGTGCGCCGTATCTCTAACGGCAGATTTCTATGAATTACCACATTCCACCTCTTTAACTAAAGGCCAATAAGAAAAACTCTGTACACATAGGCAGGGGGAAATTCTTTTACCTCGGCAGCCGAATTGTGTCAAAAATATAAACATTTCAAACATATATTTTATCTTTCCCTAATGAAAGATATTTGCAAAAGTTTACATTCCTAATTTTTTTAAAGAATGCATAACTCCCAAATGACATAATGATGCATTTCAGCATAATTTACATCACTGTGTTTATTTTCAATGTTAACATCTTAGTTAAAATAGCAGATTAATGTGTTCAGTACATCCACACTAATATTTGCACAACCTAATTTCTAAGCGAAGGAGTAATCTTTTCAGAGTGAAATGCAGTAGGCTATAGAGATAATATTTTTATATTTAAATGAGTGTCACTCTTGAGTGGTCTCAATGCCATTCTAGGATTGCCATCTAACTGAACACTTTGTTTTTTGAGAGAGCTATCCAGAACATAGTAAACCAGACATTAGACATTTTTTCAAGAGCTATTCAAAGTCAGAGAATGCACTTTTATAAGGTCCAAAACCCGTTTTAAGTGCAAAATCTGCTGTTATTGTATTAGGCAACCGAATGCCCAAAATAACTTGGCAAAATAATATTTTAAACCATTTTTGCACTTAAAATCAGCTTCAGGCCAGTAGCTGGGCTGATGGCACAGAATGTTCCGGGGGGCAAGGGTGTGGGGACGGAGGAGACTACCTTATATCTAAGAATGGATTAGGCAGCATGCTGGTTTAGTGTGATCGGGGGGTGGGGGGGGGGCTCACATCCAGAAGCAGGTTGCACTCTCTCAATACCTATCTTTTTCTCTTTGTCTCTCTTTCCCTTTCTCTCTCTCTGTCTTTCTCTGTGTTTTTCTCTCTCTTACTCTTTCCTTATTTCTTTGTTTTTCTCTTTCTTTCTAACACACACATAAGGGAGAATAGGAGAATAGTATAGATGCATTTAAGGGGAAGCGAGATAAGCATATGATGGAGAAGGGAATAGAGGGTTATGCTGATAGATGAGGAAGGATGGGAGGAGGCTCAAGTGGAGGAGAAATGGCGGCATGGACTAATTGGACAGAATGCCTGTTTCTGTGCTGTATATTCTGTCATTTTATGTACGTTTTAAAATTTGCCTGAGAATATATGTTTTGCCTGATAACACTGTGAAGCTAAAATGAAGAAGGGAGGGACTTTCCACTGAGAAAAATAAATTTATTGTTTACCATCATAAGTATAAATAATATAATTGGCAACTACTATCTGTCTGTATTTTCCTGAAGTAAAATTTAAGCAGTTTAATTCAGCAGTAGATAATTAAAGTATAAGCATTGCCTGAAGGAAATATTTTTTAATTTATTCTTTAGCGTGGTAGGGAATCATTTGGAAGAAAGTCAGAAATTCTGTCACAAAACAAACAGCCTTTCACTTGCAATGAGAAAGTTGTACCAATGCATGGTCAGAAATTATACACACCGCTCACTCTGACTGTGGTATCTGTCTATAGTGCACAAAGTGATAACTATAGGTCAAAAGATCAACTTTTAAAAACAGGCTTTTAAAAGAGGCTGAGGCCTTCACATTAAAGCATTTTTGAAGCTATTCAAACTAACAACAGATAACTTTATAAATAAGTTTAATCATGTTATTGTGAACGATGTCATTTTTTCATATGTTTAAAACCTTTTTTTGACTTAGAAATTTCAATTACTGAGAAAAAAATGTCGGACAAAAGAACTAGGAAATTTTGTTTGAGTGATTTGCTTAGTTCACTTGGCAAGCCGCTTGTTTTAGATGACAAATTAATACGACTGAATAAATTTGGATAGATTTTAATGAGGGCAGAACTGTGGCAGATGGAGTTCATTGTAGGGAAGTGTGATGTGGTGATGTCTGGAAGCACTTCTTTGCAAAGGGTAGTGGAAATCTGGAGCTCTCTCCCCCAAAAAGCTATTGAGGCTAGGTCAATTGAAAATTTCAAAACTGAGATTGTTAGATTTTTGTTAGGCAAGGGCAGGGAACCAAGGTGGGTAAACAGAATTAAGATACAAATCAGCCGTGATCTAATTGAATTGCGGAACTGGTTCGAGGGGCTGAATGGCCTGTTCTTAGGAAAGTGTTAAAAAAGGTCATGCGGTATGCAAGACTCTTATTATAGATTAGCAGATATAAGTGCAGTAATTTTGTGTCTTATCATGTGGCGACACCAGTTAGCAACAGCAAAGAAAATATCAGAATTGTCCCAACCTCTGCCCCACGTTAGGTTTGGGATTTGGAGAAAAAAAGACATCCAGATGGCGTGGTTGTGAGGTTATAAGTTGGCGGTGGGAAGTATTTGCCGGTTGCACAGGCAGAGGCGGGTCGGGGCTGTGTTGTGGGTCGGACGCCTTTGTTGGTTGCACGCTGCTGGTTGAAGCTCGGCTGGCGATGGCGGCGGCGCTGAGAGCCATGGCGCTGGCGGCCGCGGTGCTTCTGGCCGGGTTTATGCTGGTGGACGCGGTGAAATCCCGCCGGCAGCCCGGATACGAAAAGCAAACTAACTTCTTCAGGCGGGCGGCGAGCAGCGTTTACTGGAACCTGGCGGCCGTGTTTGGGGAGGAGAACGTGCAGGCGGTGCAGAAGGTAGCGCGGAGTAGAGAGAGAGCG
>JASTWF010000701.1:137883-232525 GCA_030390025.1 Squalus acanthias
GGGTGAGGGAGAGGTGGGGGAGAGGATGGGGGTGGGGGAGGGGGAGAGAGGGGGTGTGGGTGAGTTTGTGGGGTGTGAGGGTGTGGGTGAGGTTGTGGGGTGTGAGGGTGAGAGAGAGAGGGTGAGAGAGTCTGCACTTACTCAGTTAAAGATTGTGGTTCATTCTTGTGTTACCATCAATGCTTTGGTTGAGTGATGATTTTTTTAGATTAAAGCTGTCACTATATATAGGTGATGGTTACTGTGGTATGTTTAGCTGTTTGAGTCGTTGCATTTGAATCGGGTGTTTTCAGTGCAATACGATAATGTTTGTTTTTGCAAACAGGCGTCACTGATCTTGTGCTAAAATTATTTAAAACCTTAAGCGAATTTAAAAACAAATACTTGTAGAGATGAATTTGTGCTTTTGGACCTGAAGAATGCAACATTGTCCACTTCTTGCGCCAAGCCTGTAATGTGACTATTGCTTGGGGGGGAAAAAGCACCGCCATGTGTAGCATAGGAAAGTTGACATGATCTCAACCAATGTGCCCTTACCCTGACTTTGGAATGCATCTTCTACACCAGTGAGAATTTTCCATAACAGTTGTTTAGCGGCCCTGCTACTTTGTGCTGAAATGTGAACTGTAGACTGTGCCTCCATTCGGAAATGGGTTGCACAAACATGTTGTATCCTTAAGACATTGATCTCATTAAGTTGGAGTAAATTTAAACAGCCCAAAAGTCGAAGAATTAATTGCTCTATTCAGTCCCTGGCATTGCATTTGTATAATTGTGGTGTGTTAAATCCCATTTTGGTAGTACAGTGGGGTACAGCGTGTCTTTAAAACAAAGCATTTCACAATCAGCCTTCCTGTGAGGATACAATCAAATGTTGAATCTATGCAAAGTTATCTGGGATGTATTCTGTTTGAAACAAATCCTTATGCTGCACTTGGAATAATTGTTTTTAATGCCTAGGTAAACTTTGTGTCTGATACTTCATAAGCAATCCACCTAAGGCAGAGGTGACTCATCTTTGAAGTGGCTTCAGCACATGACTTTTACATAGAATTAGATAGAATACACAGCACAGAAACAGGCCATTCAGCCCAACCAGTCCATGCTGGCGTTTATGCACCACTCAAACTTCCTCACATCCTTCCTCGCCTAACTCTATCAGCATAGCCCTCTATCCCCTTCCCCCTCATGCTTATCTAGCTTCCCCATAAATGCACCTATACTATTTGTCTCAACCACTGTGGCAGCGAGTTCCACATTCTCGCCACTTACGCACACAGTACTCAAGTGTGGTTCGATACAAGTTTAGCATAACTTCTCTACTTTTCAATTCTATCTCTGTAGAAACCTAGTACTTGGTTTGCTTTTTATTATGGCCTTATTAACCTGCTTCACTACGTTTAGTGACTTGTGTATTTGTACTCTTTGCTCCACCACCCCATTTAGATTCTTATTTTCCAAGTAATATGTGACCTCTTTATCTTTCTTACCAAAATGTAATACCTCACACTTATCTGTGCTGAAATTCATTTGCCAATTATATACCCATTCTGCAAGTTTATTAATGTACTCTTGTAATTTATTGCAGTCCTCCTCAGAATTGGCTATCTCCCAACCACCAGCCCCCCCCCCCCCCCCCCCCCCCCCCCCAACTTCCCCATTTGGTGTTGTCTACGCATTCAGAAATTGTGTTTTTGATTCCAAAGTTTAAATCTTTAATATAAATTGTGAACAACAGTGGTCTCAGCACTGATCCTGGCGGGACCCCACTTTCCACCATCTGCCATTCTGAATAGCTACCCTTTACCCCCTACTCCCTGCTTTCTCTCTTGCAGCCAGCTAGCTATCCATTCTGCTACCTGTCCCCTGACTCTGCATGCTCTGAATTTATTCATTAGTCTATTATGTGGCACCTTATCGAAGGCCTTTTGGAAATCTAGATAAATTACATCTGCTTTATAATGTGCATTTCAGCTACACATTGTTGGGATGTTTCCAGCTGGATGTAATCAAATTAAGGTGGTTGCCAGCTGGCACAGTTACCAACCTACCATGAAGGTATATAAGGGTGCCTTTCCTTTGGTGGGGTGGGGCTGGCAGCTATAGGGCACGCAGTACACCAGAGGTACACTGTGCTGTAAGGGGAAGGGTGCCCATGATCTTCCTTGCATGACCTGTGCCGGGAACACTCTTGAGCCCGAGGCTTGAAGATTTTCTGCTTGGGGGGGGGGGGGGCGGGATCAAGATACGGGCAGCACTTGTCTGTCTTTGGGCTGCCTCAGGATCCTTGCCGAGGGATCATGGAGGGTCTTGGCACAATCCCAGCGCCTGGTTACTTGGGGTCCACCTCCACTTCATTATAATATCAAGGCCAGACCCGCACCTGCTGCAGGCAGAAGTGTCACTACCCAATGTTCCCTCTAAAATGCGCGGCCGTGCAGCAATCTGGAATGTACCGCGCATTGAAATAAACAGCCTGCTCACAACTTTGACAGTTCAGTGACTTTGAAAGTGTAAATTGCCCATGGACAAAAAAGTAGTGCTCCTAGGAGATTGTAGCCTGCCCAGTACAAAGAAAATTTAGAGGGAACCTTGGTCACCTACCCCTATTTGGTGGAACCCCAGAGATCCCAGGGTGGTGGTTTGGAGTTGGGGACTTTGTGTAATAGATCTGTGGCCTGATTTTTCTATTTGCTATGCCTTGCCACAGAGTGTTCTTCCCTGTAGTGTTTTATGATTTGAAATGAGAGATTTGGCTCAAAGCATGCCTGTATGTTAGCGTTACTACTTCAAACTGTTGCTGCACACCAGTGATTAAGTGAATCTGTGCATCAATAAATGTTTCCATTAATCTGTAGAATACTGATTTGAGAACTCCATGTGGGTCATGCAGTGATACAAGTGGTGTAACAAGTGTTTACGGGTATCTATGAACTGGACTGTACTGTCCCTTTTGGGACAAATCAACTATTCGAGTACAGAATGTAGCATATAAGGTTTATGTTGGAGAGATTTGACTTGATCAAAATAGTTTCTCTTCCCTTTATGTTCCACCTCCCGTGTCAATCTGTTCCACGTATTTACCACCCTTTTTAAGTTTTAAAAAAAAAGTTCCTCCTGCATTTCCTTTTTTTGTACATAATTTGTAAATATAACCCCTTGTGCTTAAACTCTGCACAACAGAAAAGCTTACTTGGATGCAATTTATCCAATGTTTTAGCTGAAGGAAATTGCAGCTCATGCAAGACTGAATGTCCGACAAGCAGTATAACAGCATAGAGGCAGTGGAGGGGCTGAGGTTGGTGGTGGGAGATGTTGAGCTGAATGTGGTCAATGTACATGTGGAAGCTGACTCCATGTCTGCAGGTGATGTCACCAAGGGGTAGCATGTCGATGAAAAGGAGGTGGCCAAGGATGGATCCTTGAGGGAGTCCAGAGGGTAACTGGGGAGAGAAATCATTGTTGGAGATGCTCTGGCAATGATTATATAGTGGAACCAAGTGGTTGTCCCACTGAACTGGACAACAGTAGAGGTTGACCCTGCTGAAGGCTGCAGAGAGGATGAGGAGGGATAACGCACTCGGGTCACAGTCACAGAATATCGTTTGTAACTTTGGTTGGGGCTGTTTCGGTGCAGTATGGGTGGGTGTCGATGCAAAAAGCGCATTGTAATTAACACTGGTTAATGGTCCAATCTAGAACATTAATCTTTCTCTAATCTGTTGACTAACTTGCTATATACTCGTGTATACTTTTATTTCTGATTCATAGCTCCTTCATCTTTTTCTTTTTATCTCTGCTGGTATAAAATAATTCTGGTGAACTTTTTGTTAGGAATATTACTTAAAATAAAGCTCGACATTACAAGTGACATTTTTGCTCCAACTCCATTAGCCAAAACAGCGCCACAATTTTATTAAAGATCCATTCGCACTGGAAATGGATTACTCCTGCCCCGCCCAAAACGCCAATCCCTGCAGTTTGAACACCGAGAGAGTTCAACAAGTATTCGAGGGAAGGCAGGGGGTGGTGGCAGTGGCACGTGTATGCCACCAACATTTCTGTGCCTTAAGGCTCTTCCTGTCTGCTATTTCCTCAAAATATTTTTGTTGAACTGCTTTCATTCACTTTCTCGAAGTGATTTTTTTTTCTCTTTAATTTGTAAATCAGCAGTTAATTTGATTTGTGTGCATGTGTATTGCTGAAATATTTTAAGTGTTATTAAAAAGGAAGAGACAATCTTTCTAAATACTATGCTATAGTTCTTGTTAATTAACTAACTTCCCTTTTTATATAAAAAAAAAGATGCCCGAAAGCTGGTTTTTATATTGGTTTCCTGCCACACTACCAAACACCCACACCCCCCTCTCCTCAGTGCCCCCAAGCCCGCTGTAAGCTCCTGGTTGACAAGATAAATAAGATGGAGCGGGAGTGAAGGCACAGTCCACGGGTAGAGGCAGAGAGTGAGGTGCTAACAAGTCAACTTTTCCCAACACTAACCCTGAGACTGACACCAGTGTCTCCCTGTAAAATGATCCTTCACCTGTCTCCATGAAGACTATAATAAAATAGCTGGAGGCTACTTTGTTTAGCATGGGTATAACAATGTAGAGCGAGAGGTGGAACTGGCTCTCACACCAACTCTTCCGGATTAGCTATGTGTTTGGTGTCAGTGGAACATTTTAATATTGTGGTGTGGGCAAAAATAAAAAACACAAAAAAGCTGCACATCCAGGAATCAATGAGGAACAGGAGGAGGCCATTCAGCCCCTTGAGTCCCATTCCAGAGACCTTGCACAAAATCCAAGTTGACCGTCCAGTGCAGCACTGAGGGAGCGCCGCACTGTCGGCGGGAGGTTTTAAGGTGCGTCTTAAAGGAGGAGAAAGAGGCGGCGAGTTTTCGGGAGGGAATTCCAGACCTTCGGGCCTAGGCAGCTGAAGGCATGGCCGCCAATGGTGGAGCGATTAAAATCGGGAATGCGCAAGAGGCCCGAATCAGAGGAGCGCAGAGATCTCGGAGGGTTGTTGGGCTGGAGGTGATTATGTTTTGGAAAGAGTAAGAGTCAAAAACAGAGTGAGGCCGGCCTGCGAGTGGTGTGACAGCGGGGCCACTGATCCACCTACTCCTGCTCCTATTTCTTATGTCAGTAATTGGTTAGTGACAGCCGAATGCGGTTCCTGTCTGGGAGCAAAGGCCAGCGAGGGGTCGGGGGGAAAAAATAGCAACTCACAATTTTGTATCCATACTGCCACTTTCCTCTTAATTTAATGGGCTTCCATCTTCTTGATGAGCCTCCTGTGTGGTGCTTTGTCGAATACCTTCTGACAGTCCATATATACCACATCTACTGCACTACCTTGATCAACCTTCTCTGTTACCTCATGAAATAATTCAATGAATGAGACCGACATGATTTGCCTGTAACAAATCCATGCTGGCTTTCCTTGATTAATCCATGCCTTTTATTTTGTCCCTGATAGTTTCCAATAGCTTCCCCATCACCGATGTTAGGGTGACTGGCCTGTAGTTTCCTTTGCCTGTGTTTTCCTGGTTTATCTCTCTCCCCTTTCTTGAATAGTGGTATAACTTTAGTTTGTTGGAATAAAAACAGCTTTTCAATATTTACGTGAGTATTTTAGCTCTGTAATGTGCAAAATGAGAATACAGGAATATTGTATGAATGTTGTACAGTACAGTTGGTGTGCAGGCTTGACAACTCTACAGCAGAATTGTGCCAAAGATTTCGGACCACTCTGCTCTGGACCTTGTTACAGCCTTATTTCAATGTGAGGACACGAGCGGAATTGGTGAGGTGAGATTGACTGACCTTAACATCAAGGCAGCATTCAACTGTGTGTGGCACCAATGAGCCCTAATGAAACTGAAATCAATGGGGATTGGGGGCTGAAGTCATACACTCTCACCATACGAGTGCCAGGCAGTGACCATCTCCAACAAGAGAGACTAACCACCTCCCCTTGACATTCAATGACATTACCATTGCTGAATCCCCCCCCCACCATAACATCCATCCTGGGGGGGTCACCATCGACAAGAAACTCAACTGGGCTAACCATATAAATCCTGTAGCTACTAGAGCCGGTCAGAGGCTGGGTATTCTGCGGCAAGTGGCTCACCTCCTGACTTCCAAAGCCTCTCCACCGCCGACAGGGTACAAGTCAGGAGTGTGATGAATATTCTCCACTTGCCTGGATGGTTGCAAGTGCAACAGTATGTGAAGTTCACCATCATCCAGAACAAAGCAGTCTGCTTGATTGGCACGCCCTCCACCATCGGTGTTTTACGGCTGCAGTGTGTGCTATCTACAAGATGCACTGCAGAAAGTTGCTAAGGCTTCTTAGGCAGCACCCTGTGACTTCTACCACCTAAAAGGACATGGGTAGCAGGTACATGGGACCACCCTCATCTCCAAATCTGCACCATCCTCACTTGGATATATATCTCTGTTCCTTCATTGTTGCTGGGTCAAAATCCTGGAACTCCTTACCGAACAGCATTGTGGGAGTATCGTCACCATACAGACTGCAAAGGTTCAAGCTGGCCCATCACTACCTTCTCCAGGGCAAGTAGGGATGGGCAATAAATGCTGGCCTCACCAGTGATGCCCACATCCTGGGAATAAATATATAAAAAGATGCTGCTTTTCAGATGTGCTAAGTAGCAGCTATGGAAGCTCTTTAAAGTTGTTTCTTCTGGTGATGTTGCATGTCCAGTATAGAAATTAACACGTGTTAGCAAGTTGGTGTAATCTGTACTGAGTGGCATTCTTTCGAACACTCATTTTTCCCCTTGGTGGATAGCATCACCTAGTGGTCATGGTTTGCATAGCTGCTGTGCAGGAAGTGTATCCTTCATTTAAAGGTTAATGACTTGGCTTTGATTACATTGAAATGAAAATGTTATAAACTTTGAGGCACTATTGCATTGATGAGAATTGTGTGCGTACACACGCACACCTTGGAGCTAAACATGACAGCTGTGCTTAAGACAACAGGACTATATTAAATCAAAATTCATGGTCTAATCAAAAAATATTCTTTCAGTTTTTCTCCAGGATCACCGAGCAGTTTGTGTTTGGTATGGATGTGTTGATCGACACAGTGTGGAAAATATGGACTGACCTCCTGGATGTTCTTGGAATTGATGGTAAAAATATTTTCATATGTGCTGATTTTAGGAGAATATTGGGAGTAAAGGAGCATTTTTATGTGAAAGTACTTTGGTCTTTGCTTCTCAGCCTGCTTCGCTGTTATCAAATATCTGCAGTCAAAGAATAATTCTGCACGAGAAGCTGTTCTGTAGCCACCAAATGTGTGTTTGGAGAAGACCTGCACTTCCCTGAGTTTGATGAGGGATTTATTTATAGAGAACCATAGAGTTTTACATCATTTTCATTTCTATGGACTATGACCATCAGTCAGGAGGCTTTTCATCATCCTACTCTTGCATGGCCAAGAGTGGTTTTGGCAGTGGCCTCTAACAAGTCATTTCTCTGCCCTCTCAGCCACTGTCTAGACACCGAAAGTGGGGAAGAAGGTAAATGTGTGTGCTCTTGTAGGGTATCTAGCACCGGTCAGTTTCACTCCAGATGTTGCATTTTGTTACTAAATACAAGCCAGTCATTGACCTGGAGCTTGAAAGTGCAGTTATAACTGCTCCCTGATTTACCCCAGCAATTTTTAAGTTGCTCCAATTACTTGTTTGCCAACTTAGAGCAGTAGCCTTAAAGACCAGGCCATATTAGCAGCTGAATATCGCAACTGTGCTCCAGACCGAATGACACCATGGAGGATATGCAAGTTTTCTTTTTTTTAAAAAAAAGCCTAACTCCATTGTTCTGTGATGCTGTCTAACAGCAGCCAATGGTGATATCTGCTGTCTTTGCTTTTGAAGGTGGTGTGGCTGCAATACACTTTTTTTCTACATCCAGGAGTTAATGGCCTGGATTTTACGGTCAGCGGCGTACCTACGGAGTACGCCGCCGGCATCCGAATAGAATACGCACTTACCTGATGGGGACCCTCCTTTTGCAAACTTGCTGTTTGACACTGTGTAGTAGAGTGTAGCATAATGGCCCACAAATCCCAGGGGTTCTGGGTGTGTGGAAGCGTACCTGGGATCATGTGGGCCTGGTGCTCCAATCAACAAACAGAAGGCCTCATTCATTTGATCTCCAGAAAGGGGGGGAAGAAAACCCTCATTACTAGAGCCTTCTGGGATAAAGTATACTTTCAATTTGGATTTTTTTGAAGCTTATGCTTCACATTCATAACATTTTTTTGTATCTATGTAGCAACTGCTTCCTCTGAACTTTTCATGGACAGAGTCCTAAAATGCTTCCATATCCAGCCTCATAAGTGTTTAAATTACTCACATTTGTCAGGAGGTATCCCCTTGTGCTGTGGAAACAGACCCTGCGCCTGTTTCCACCAGCCATAAAATTTTCATGTGTAATTGCTGGGCAGTTGGTGGGAAATTAGCCCAATCCTTTTCCAGCAATTACATTTTCAATATCGGTGCGGATGATCTGTCAAGCTGGAACTTGACAGAGCGCAAGTTCGGGATTTAGCGCCATGCGCAAGCGGAAATCCCGAACTTGCTGTCCATTTCAAAGGTGGTATGATGGCTGAGTATGCCGTCATACCCACCGCAAATTCTGGCCCACTGTGTAGCTTGGAGACCAGCTGAGCAATTTGTTTTCTGTTTTCACTTCTGCAAACAAAAAGTTAAATGATCCCAATAGTGACCAGCTAATTAAAGTTTCTGTGTTGATTTGATATGTCTTTATTTCTTGCAGCAACAAACCTGAACCAGTATCTGAACCCAGCGACAGCTGCAAACCACCCAACTCAAGTCCTGCTGTTGATCGTTGCTGTACTTGTAGCTTATTGGTTTTTTTCAATGTTTCTGGGACTTTTATTTTATGTATTACGCACACTGTTTGGCACCTTTTTCTGGCTCGCGCGAATTGTCTTTTTTGGTCTCGCTTGCCTGTACGTTCTGGAGAAATCGGAAGGTGACCCTGAAGGTGCTGTGCTCCCACTTTGCTTAGTAGTTTTGGTGTACCTTACGACTGGTCCAGTTGGCGTTTATTGGAGGAGGAGTGGTAGTCACGTGGAGGAAAAACTCGATCATCTTGATGGTCAAATCAGGCTTATGAACATTCGTCTTAATAGAGTATTGGAAAAACTGGACCAAAACACTGCTTAGTGTTGGAAGGAATGCCATTGCTCATCACCAGCACTGTTTAATGAATAGCGAAGCACTGTTTAACAGGTGTGAATAACCCATGTTCAATCCAGCAACCAGGGATAGGTGTTGCTATCAGTGACTAGTCTTTATGTTCCTAAGTTTTTTACTCTTAATCATTTAACCGCTTTAATTTTTTTATACTTGTCTAGTCGTTTATATTCATCAGTCAAACCATATATGGGAATTTTCTTTTGCAAGTGTCTTTTTTTAAATTCCCTTTGATGTCTTAAACGTGAATGGTCAAATGTTCACTGGTGCAAACAGAATATCAGTTTCACTACATAAAAACACAAACAAAACAATATTCTTTTTAGTCTCTTCAAATTCTATCTTCTTGAGGGAAGGGAGGAAAGAATATATCTGTGCTCAGTAAGTGTGTACCATTGGTATAGTTTGTGATAAAATCAAGGGTAAGTTCTAACTTAAATAAACTTCTATACAACATTGGTTCACCTGTTTCAAGTGCTGCTACATTGTGCGATCCCCAATTATAGAAGTAACAATTTATCTGAGTCTGTGTTCTATATGCAATGTGCTGTCGTGAAAAGAAATCCAAGATTTCTATCTGCTGTGCACCCCCCTTTGGAGTTTTTCCCCCATTGTTTCGTGGGTGCATGCCATGTGAATAACAGTATAGTATAGAAATGTGTATGTATATAATCTTCTGTTACAAACTCTGCAGTTTTTGCCAATGGATTTGTAGACCACGGTCCTATTAATATGGCATGTTTGTAAATGTGACGAGTAATTCATTAGGTTATTTATATATAGTTTAATTATGGTATGTGGTGTTAAACCAGATTATTAAAAAAATCCTGCAAAATAAATGTGTGAAAATATGGTCCATTCTACTAAATAGTCTTTAAATCACAGTCTTTGCCCCACCTTCAGTTTCCATAGACCTCAATTAAAGATGACCTCAAATCTGTAAAGTTGGGCCTGTAAATTTGTATGATTCTGATCTGTTAGAGGTGACCTTTAAATTCCACATGGTACATTTTAGTATGAAATAGTAAACCTGTGAGTGGATTATACTATTTGACAAGAGTGGAATTGCTAATGAATGACTAGTTAAAAGTGAGTCTTGGAGCTGATGGATCCAATTCAATCAGTTTTGTGATGGAGTCTCCCTGCTCTCGCTTTGCCCTGATCATGTAAGAAAAGCGCAAGACCGAGGGATTTTAAAATTATTAAATTGTCATATCTCTAGAATCCATGCCAAATGCAACTAACTCCACTACTAAAAGTACCAACAAATATTCATTTACTTTGGTTCCAGAAGATGTACCTCTTGGGGGAGTATTATGACGCTATATGTGATGATCTAGTTTGGAAATGAGCACTGAAGGGGGAAAATAAAAGCATTCAGCTGAAAATATTTGTCCACTCAGACAAATGCTTTTGTTTTCTCTAGTCATTGGAAACGTGTAGAATAATGGGAATTCTTGTGGATTATGACATACAGGAAAAAAACAACCTATTAAATAGATGATATATATTTGAAATGATTTATTAAATTGTGCTGATAACTATACTTTAGCTAATATGTTTTGGCCAAATTTACAACTCCATTGATGTATTGCAATGATTATAAACACCAACTTTAAGATTATCTAATGTGTAATTTATTGATTTCTGCTGACTGTCAGTTGGGTATTTCAGTGCTACTACATTATCTGATCACACTTGTTTTGACTGGATCATTTGGTAGCTTTAACCAGCAGAATAATTTGTTTTATGCCTTTTTATAAAAAAAAAATTACAAATGCACTTAATTTGTTTTGACATTGCCTTTATTTCTGTCCAGATTCACATTTTAAGTAGTTTTATGCATTTGGTAATTTTGTTTGAGTGTTGCTGTGTGTATATTTACATCTTGCAGTTAAGTATTGTGTTTGGCTTCTGTGTTAAATCTCCAGATGTCATTTTTAACTAAGAAATGCGTAATAGAATCTGTTAAGCACAACATTACTGTATATGTTAATAAAGGTAAAACAATGCAATACAAATTGGATTTGAGTTCATTTTTTTAAAATGCACTCCATTTATAAAATGTTAGAATTGATGCTGCATATGTAGTCAACTGGTAGGATTGTATATAATCATCATCTGGACAAATTAAACACTAACATTCTGAAGTCCATCTTGGCAAGTACAGTGGACAAGGCAATGTGATCTGGTGAGGAGTGGTTAGCAATGCTGTGGAGATGCTCTAACATTTATAATTGTGTATTAGCATAGCTTAGGTGGGAGCACTTGCTTTTTTGTCAGAAGGTTGTGGGTTTGGGTCCCACATGAGGACTTGCTTGCAAAATCTGGACTGACATTCTTGTACAGTATTGCGGAAGTGTTGCATGTAGAGGTGTGCCATCTTTTGGATGGGATATTAAATGCAGCCCTGTCTGCCTGCTCTAGTAATTCTGGTAGGTGTTAAACATCACGCAGCACTATTTGAAAAAGAGCAGGGAGATCTCTCACTGTTTTGCCCAACATACTTTCTGCAATCACTGTTGCCTAAAAACTGCAGTGGCTCAAGAAGGTGACTCACCATCACCTTCTCGAGGGCAATTAGGGATGGGCAATAAATGATGGCCTTGCCAGCGATGCCCACATCCCATAAACGAATTTTTAAAAAACTAGGTGATACCTTCAGATCATGCTTGTCCATTTGCACATTTTATTAATACTTTGTATTTGGGACAGATCTAATTTAATGCAATAAGTGGGCCCATGGGTTAAGTTACTTCATATGGGTTACTTTCTCGGCTCTGATCTGTTTCCATCTGTACTATTTCTGCTAATGAGCAGCCAGGGTAAAAACCAATTAGATTAGAATAAATCTCTCCAAAATAATTGGTTACAAAAAGCATAATCTGATGCACTCAGCATGATTTTTGGAGTACATATTGGAGAGCATTGGATGGAAAGAAAGTTCTGAGTATGGGATAGCCCTGGTAATATTGTTTGTCATATTTTCTCACGATGGTTCTTCCAGAAACACCTAATTCTATTTAAAGCTCTCGGATCATCCAAGGAGACAACAGAAAGGCAGTACTTGCACTCCGGTAAGGATTTAACCTAACTGGTACTTGATTCTGTTGCTGCTGTTTCTCATCTGATTTCCATTTCTCTTGGGCTTTGTTTCCCAGATACTGGCCTTGCAGTCCAAATCCTAGTCATAGACTTGTACAGCACAGAAGGGGGCCATTTGGCCCATCGTGCCTGTGCCTCTTTGAAACAGCTATCCAATTAGTCCCACTCCCCTGCTCTTTCCCCATAGCCCTGCAGATTTTTTTCCCCTTCAAGTATTTATCCAATTCCCTTTTGAAAGTTACTATGTTGAACCTGCTTCCACCACCCTTTCAGGCAGTGCATTCTAAATATGTCCTGTGGTTACTGACCCATCTGCCACTGGAACCAGTTTCTCCTTATTTACTCTTATCAAACCCCTTCCTGATTTTTGAACCCCTTCCTGATTTTGAACCCCTATCAAACCTCCCTTTAACTTTCTCTGCTCCAAGGAGAACAATCCCAGCTTCTCTTGTCTCGTCACATAACTGAAGTTCTGCATCTCTGGTACCATTCTAGTAATTCTCTGCAGCCTCTCCAAGGCTGTGACAGCTTTGCTAAAATGTGGTGCCCAGAATTAGACACAATACTCCATTTGGGGTCTAACCAGTGTTTTATAAAGGTTGAGCATAACTTCCTTGCTTTTGTACTCTTATTCTCTATTTTAAAAGCCTAGGATCCTGCATGCCTTTTCCACAGCCTTCTCAACTTGTCCTGCCACATTCAAAGATTTTGTGTATGTACACCTCCGGGTCTATCCGTTCTTGCACTTTAAAATTGTAGCATTTAGTTTTTATTGTCAACAAATTGCTGCATTTCAGGTAGGGTAGCTGGCCAGCATAGGGGTTGAACCTGTGCCCTTGGTGCTTTAGGCTCCATGCTCTAACCAACTGACCTCACCGGCTCTGCAGCCAATCCAGGCTAATTTGGAAAACAAGATGGTTTGTGCTACATTTTAAATAGTCCGCTCCTCCATTTTTCCTTGCTCTGTGTACCTACTGAGTTATTTTGGTTTAGAAATCTGAATTTCATTTAAGGTGCCTAGTTGTCAACTGTCCATTTTTTTTTTGTGGACAGTCAGCTTTCCTGGCCCCAGTTCATGTGAAGATGGGGAAATCAGATTTCAGAGATGCTGAAATTGCCTCCGGACGGTCTACACCATTTGGATCTGCAGTAACAACTCCGATGAGAGAATTGTGGGCAAATGCACTGGAGAGTGAACTTTTATTAAAAGAAAAACAAAGACATGCATTTATCTAGCACCTTTCATGGCCACTGGATGTTCCAAAGCGCTTACAGCTACTGAAGTACTTTTTTGGAGTGTAGTCACTGTTGTAATGTAGGAGACACGGCAGCCAATTTGCACATAGCAAACTCCCACAAACAGCAATGTGATAATGACCAGATAATCTGTAGTGATGTTCATTGCAGGATAAATATTGGCCAGGACACTGGCGATAACTTCTCTGCTCTGCTCTTTTACGTCCACCTGAGAGAGCAGACGGGGCCTCGGTTTAACGTCTCTTCGCACAGTGTAGCACTCCCTCAGTACTGCACTGGAGTGTCAGCCTAGATTTTTGTACTCCAGTCTCTGGAGTGGGACTTGAACCCACAGCTTTCTGATTCAAAGGTGAGAGAGCTACCAACTGAGTCACGGCTGACGAGGTTTAAAGAATTAAAGACATGAAGGGGAGAAGAAATATAGAATTACTGCAAAATTGTTAAATGATGACCGGAACATATGAACAGGAGTAGACCATTCAACCCTTTGAAACTTTCTTCATTCAGTGAGATCATGGCTGATCTGTATCATAACTCCATCCACCTGCCTTAGTTGCGTAACCTTTTATAGTCTTGTCTAGCAAAAATCTATCGACCTCAGATTTAAAATTATTAATTAAGCTAGCATCTACTGTTTTTTGTGGGAGAGAGTTCCACACTTCTACCACCCTTTGCGTGAAGAAACATTTCCTAACTTCTCTCCTGAATGCCCTGGCTCTGTCCTAGACTCCACTAGAACATAGAACATAGAACAGTACAGCACAGTACAGGCCCTTCGGCCCTCGATGTTGTGCCGAGCATTGTCCGAGACCAAGATCAAGCTATCACACTCCCTATCACTCTGGTGTGCTCCATGTGCTTATCCAATAACCGCTTGAAAGTTCCTAAAGTGTCCGACTCCACTATCACAGCAGGCAGTCCATTCCACACCCCAACCACTCTCTGAGTAAAGAATCTACCTCGGACATCCCTTCTATATCTCCCCCCATGCACCTTATAGTTATGCCCCCTTGTAACAGCTGCCTCTACCCGAGGAAATAGTCTCTGAACATCCACTCTATCTATCCCCCTCATCATCTTATAAACCTCTATTAAGTCGCCTCTCATCCTCCTCCGCTCTAAAGAGAAAAGCCCCAACTCCCTCAATCTTTCCTCATAAGACCTCCCCCCCCAAACCAGGCAGCATCCTGGTAAATCTCCTTTGCACTCTTTCCAATGCTTCTACGTCCTTCCTATAGTGAGGTGACCAGAACTGCACACAATATTCCAAATGTGGTCTCACCAAGGTCCTGTACAGTTGCAGCATAACCTCACGGTTCTTAAACTCAAACCCTCTGTTAATAAACGCCAACACACCATAGGCCTTCTTTACTGCTCTATCCACTTGAGTGGCAACCTTCAGAGATCTGTGGATATGAACCCCCAGATCCCTCTGCTCCTCCACGTTCCTCAGAACCCTGCCGTTGACCCTGTAATCCTTATTCACATTTGCCCTACCAAAATGAATCACCTCGCACTTATCAGGGTTAAATTCCATCTGCCATTTTTCGGCCCAGCTCTGCATCCTATCAATGTCTCTTTGCAGCCTACAACTGCCCTCCACCTCATCCACTACTCCACCAATCTTGGTGTCATCAGCAAATTTACTGATCCACCCTTCAGTCCCCTCCTCCAAGTCATTGATAAAAATCACAAACAGCAGAGGACCCAGCACCGACCCCTGTGGCACACCGCTGGTAACTGGTCTCCAGTCCGAAAATGTTCCATCCACCACCACCCTCTGCCTTCTATGAGATAGCCAGTTACTTATCCAATCGGCCAAATTTCCCTCTATCCCACAACTCCTTACTTTCTTCATGAGACGACCATGGGGAACCTTATCAAACGCCTTACTAAAATCCATGTATACGACATCAACTGCTCTACCTTCATCTACACACTTAGTTACCTCCTCAAAGAATTCAATCAAATTTGTTAGGCAAGACTTACCCTTCACGAATCCGTGTTGACTATCCCTGATTAAGTTGCCCCTTTCCAAATGGTCATAAATCCTATCCCTCAGGACCTTTTCCATTATCTTACCAACCACCGAAGTAAGACTAACCGGCCTATAATTACCAGGGTCATTCCTATTTCCTTTCTTGAAGAGAGGAACAACATTCGCCACTCTCCAGTCCTCTGGCACCATCCCCGTGGACAGTGAGGACCCAAAGATCAAAGCCAGAGGCTCTGCAATCTCCTCCCTTGCCTCCCAAAGAATCCTAGGATATATCCCATCTGGCCCAGGGGACTTATCAACCCTCAGGTTCTTCAAAATTGCTAAAACATCTTCCCTCAGAACATCTACCACCTCCAGCCTATCCACCTTTATCACACTCTCATCCTCAAGAACATGGCCCCTCTCCTCGGTGAACACTGACGAAAAGTATTCATTCATCACCTCTCCTATCTCTTCTGACTCCATGCACAAGTTCCCACTACTGTCCTTGACCGGCCCTACCCTCACCCTGGTCATTCTTTTATTTCTCACATAAGAGTAAAAAGCCTTGGGGTTTTTCTTGATCCGACCCGCCAAGGACTTCTCATGCCCCCTCCTAGCTCTCCTAAGCTCTTTTTTTTAGCTCATTCCTTGCTACCTTGTACCCCTCAATCGACCCAACTGAACCTTGTTTTCTCATCCTTACATACGCTTCCTTTTTCCTCTTGACTAGACATTCAACCTCTTTTGTGAACCATGGTTCTCTCACTCTGCCATTTCCTCCCTGCCTGACAGGGACATACCTATCAAGGACACGCAGTAATTGCTCCATGAAAAAGCTCCACTTTTCGTTTGTGCCTTTCCCTGATAGTTTCTGTTCCCATCTTATACTCCCTAATTCTTGCCTAATCGCATCATAATTACCCCTCCCCCAATTATAAACCCTGCCCTGCCGTATGGCCCTATCCCTCTCCATTGCAATAGTGAAAGTTACCGAATTGTGGTCACTATCTCCAAAGTGCTCTCCCACATACAAATCAAACACTTGGCCCGGTTCATTACCCAGTACCAAATCCAACGTGGCCCCACCTCTTGTCGGCCTATCCACATATTGTGTCAGGAAACCCTCCTGCACACACTGTGCAAAAACTATCCCATCCGAACTGTTTGACCTATAAAGGTTCCAATCAATATTTGGAAAGTTGAAGTCACCCATGACAACTACTCTGTGACCTCCACACCTATTCATAATCTGCTTTGCAATTTCTTCCTCCACATCTTTATTACTATTTGGGGGCCTGTAGAAAACTCCTAACAACGTGACCGCTCCTTTCCTATTTCTAACTTCAGCCCATATTATCTCAGACGGCAGATCCCCCTCGAACTGCCTTTCTGCCGCTGTTAAACTATCCTTGATTAACAATGCTACTCCTCCACCTTTCTTACCAACTTCCCTACTCTTACTGAAACATCTATACCCCGGAACCTCCAACAACCATTCCTGTCCCTGTTCTAACCATGTCTCCGTAATGGCCACCACATCGTAGTCCCAAGTACCAATCCACGCTCCAAGTTCTCCTACCTTATTCCGGATGCTCCTTGCATTGAAGTAGACACACTTCAAGCCATCTTCCTGTCTGCCGGTACATTCCTGCGACCTTGATACCCTCCTCAGTACCTCCCTACACTCACCACTGGCTCGTGGACTACAGCCCTTTTTCCCATCCCCCTGACAAATTAGTTTAAACCCCCCCGAAGAGCCAGCGGAATAAGTTTCTCTTTATCTATCCTATCAATTTCTTTCAAAATCCTAAAAATCTTAATCAAATCTCCCCTTAACCTTCCATATTCTAGGGAATACAAGATGAGTTTATGCAGTCTCTCCTCATAATCTAAACTTTGGAGCCCTGGAAATATTCTGTTGAATCTGCACTGCGTTCCTTCCAAGGCCAATATATCCCTTCTAAGGTGCGGTACCCAGAACTGTACACAGTGCTCCAGATGTGGTCTAACCAGGGCTTTGTGGAGCTACAGCAAAACTTCCTCCCCCTTATAGTCTAGCCGCTCGAGTTATAAAGGCTAACATTCCATTAGCCTTTTAAATTAGTTTTTGAACATTTGAGTGATTTGTATGCATAGACCCCTAAATCTCTTTGGACCTCCACTCTTCCGAACTTTTTACCATTTAAATACTTGGATCTATCCTTTTCTGGTCCAAAATGGATGACCTCACACTTACCTGCTTTGAAATCCATCTGCCACAGTTTTGCCCACTCATTTAATCTATTAATGTCCCTTTATAATTTTATGCTCCTGTCTACACTACTTGCTATACCTCCAATCTTTGTTTCATCGACAAACTTGGATATATGGCTCTCTATTGTGTTATCCAAGTCATTAATAAATATAGTGAATAGTTAGGGCCGCAGCACAGGTCTGTATACGGCACCATTAGTCACTTCCTTCCAATTTGAGTACATACCCATTATCCTTGCTCTGTGTCTTCTATCATCTAGCTAGGTCAATAATTTGCTTTCAATTCCATAAGCTTTAATTTTAGCTAACAATCTCTTATGTGTAACCTTATTGAATGCCTTCTGGAAGTCCGTATCAACTTCATGCATAGACGTGACCTATCCTTTACAAATCCATGTTGGCTGTCTCTAATCAGCTCAAATTTTTCTAAGTGCTCAGTAACTCTGTCCTTAATTATAGATTCCAATAACTTCCCTACAACAGATGTTAGATTAACATCTATAATTTCATGGTTTCTCTCTCTCACCTTTCTTAAATAATGGGGTGCAAGAAAATTTGAATCTGACAAACCAAATGTGGTTGCAACGTCGACCTTTTATTGTGTTTGACCAAGTCTTTGACATACGCAATATCTCTAAGCAGTAGACATACAGATAAATAAATGCAATTACCCTGCTTTTCTTCGGGTAGAGAGGTAACCTTCATCAATCCTTTCGATCCTAAATCTCTCTACAAATTGTTAAGGAAAGCTCACGATCTTATAGGCCATCTCTCAAGCACACTGTCCTTGCTGATTCATTATGGCATGACAAGTGTTATTGTGAACAAGACCCCCAGAAATGAGATATTTCCTAGAAAGCACCAGATGCAAACTTGTTTATTATCCTGTCCTATTGTCCCACTTCCTATCTCAAGACGGTCTTGGCTATCTCGTTTCACAATGTGGCCACAAAAATAAGTCAACAGGCATGAATTACACATCCTGCACTTTCAGCAGAAGCTAAACTACACAGTCAGCCAAATTGTACCCTGACGCATTAAAACCCTAAAGCATCCTGGGAATGAACAACTTTAACCATTTCATTATTTCTAGTTACAGTACAAACCCACAAGCTATTTATAAGAACAAAGAAAGCAAAACCCTTAATTATATGAGATTAAACCAAATCCTAACCCTATGTAAATATGTATACGCAAGTAGGGTATCTTACAGTCCTCTCTTTGAGGGTGAAGAAATCCTTTTCTGATCCCTCACTTATAATTCAACAACCCCACCATTTTTAATTGTTCATACTAGAGTTTTAAACTTCTCACTAGCCTTTGAATCCACCAAACACTAATCGACAATGCTACAATTGCTACCATCTGAACAATGAGGAACACATGAGGCAAAAACCTCACCCAAGGTGTTTCTCCTGCATTGTGCACACTTTGCTACCAGAAACCAGCTCCTGACACCCATGTCACTCTTTATATCATTTGTAATTAATTTAGCAAGTTTTAAGTGATCTGCTTTCTTTTTACTTTCTGTATTAACCATTTAAGTACACACAATTCTTTTATGGCCAAAATTTACAGCCATCCGTAAGGCTTCTGTCTAGAGGGTAACCTTTATCTGAATTTCTGTAACATTGTGGGCCAAACAGGCACCAATATTTTATCTCCAAATTTAGTCATTCTTATTTTTTTTTTTGGTGTAAGGCAAAATGTTAACCACCAAACCATACAAATGGTGTACAACCCAATATCTTCTTCGCTCTGAAAATTCATTCTCTTTAAGTTCAATCGATCAACATGTTTAGTGCAGTTAGGAAATTCTTCATCCACAGTGAAACCACATACTGACGATGAACTCTATAACACATCACAGACGCATAGGCAGGTACCACTTTCCTGGAACTGTGCATGAAGTGTCTGCAATCCGATTTTGAATTTTCTTACAAGAGTTACATTTGCAATTTTCAAATCTAAAGGGACAATTCCTGAATCGAGAGAGCTTTGGAAGATTATGGCTAAAGCATCCTGCACTTCCTTTAAAACCCCGGGGTGGAAAGCATCAGGACCTGGGGATTTGTCAGTCTTTAGTGCCATTATTTTTTCCAAATACTGTTTTCTTGCTTACGTTAACTTTAGTGAGTTCCAGTCCTTCATTCATTATTAATGTCCCTGGAATGTCTGGTATATTATCCTCTTCCTCTACTGTGAAGACTGCTGAAAGGTCACTGACCTGAAATGTTAAATCTGTTTCTCTCTCCAAAGATGGTACCTAACCTGCATTTCTAGCATTTTCTGTTTATATTTCAGCTTTCCAGCATCCGCAGTATTATGCCTTTGACACAAAGTAATTATTCAACAAGTTTGCCATTTCCTTATTTTCTTTTGCAATATTACTCCCATCTGTTTTTAAAGTGCCTACATTACCCTTGACTACCCTTTTTCTTCTAATATAACTGTAAAAACTTTTTGTGTTAATATTGATATCCCTTGCAGATTTCTTTATGTATTCCCTTTTTGCAGATCTTGCTATCTTTTTTGTCTTCCTTTGCTCTTCTTTATATCTCTCCCAGTCCCCTGGATCTACACTACTCTTTGCACTTTTATATGCTCTTTCCTTTAGTTTTATGTTATCTCTTACCTCTTTTGTCAAACATGGCTGTTTTATTTGGTAAGTAGAGCTCGTCCCCTTAGGGGTATACATTGGTCCTGTATTAAGGTAAATTCTTTTTTGATCGCCTCCCACTGTTCATCTGTAGTTTTACCCGATAACAGTATTGACCAGTTTGCTGTCGTCAGTCTCTGTCTCATCCCGTTAAAGTTAGCCGTACCAAAATCTAGAATCTTAGTAATTGTGTTAAGTTTCTTCTTTTCAAACCGAACATTGAATTCTATCTTATTATGATCACTGTTAGTTAAATGTTCCCTTACTGTTAGATTATTAACTGAGTCTGTTAGATTATTAACTAAGTCTGGCTCATTACTCATTACTATGGCTTGCCCTCTTGTTGGCTCTAGAACATATTGTGCCAGAAAACTATCTTGAATGCACTCAAGAAATTCACTACCTTTCTGACTTGAGCTACTCTGCTCTTCCCAATCTATATGAAAATTAAAGTCTCCCATTAAAACAATGTTGCTTTTACTACAAGCCTCTCTAATCTCTGAACTTTAAAAAAAATTCATTCATGGGATGTGGGCGTCAATGGCAAGGCCAGCATTTATTGCCCATTCCTAATTGCCCTTAAGAAGGTGGTGGTGAGCCGCCTTCTTGAACCGCTGCAGTCCATGAGGTAAAGGTACTCCCACAGTGCTGTTAGGGAGGGAGTTCCAGGATTTTGACCCAGCGACGATGAAGGAACAGCGATATATTTCCAAGTCAGGATCGTATGTGACTTGGAGGGGAACTTGCAGGTGGTGGTGTTCCTATGTGCCTGCTGCCCTTGTCCTTCTAGGTGGTAGAGGTCAGAGGTTTGGGCTGTCAAAGAAGCCTTGGTGAGTTGCTGTAGTGCATCTTGTAGATGGTATACACTGCAGCCACAGTGCACTGGTGGTGGAGGGGGTGAATGTTGGACATGAGTCTAGGTTCGGATCGGTCATGGCCCTGTGGGTAGCGTAGCGGGCCCAGGGGCCGTGTAGCCTGATCCTGCTCCTATTTCATGTGTCCAATTCTGTTAGGTTCAGGAGATGGTTCTGTGATAGTAGATTGGCGGTTAGGATCAGATCAGCCATGATCTTATTGAATGGCGGAGCAGGCTCGAGGGGCCAATTGGCCTACTCCTGCTCCTATTTCTTATGTTCTTATGTTCTAAGGTGGTGGATGGGGTGCCAATCAAGTGGGCTGCATTGTCCTGGATGGTGTCAAACTTCTTGAGTGTTGTTGGAGCTGCAAATAGAGAGCACTCCATTGCACTCTGACTTGTGCCTTGTAGATGGCTTTGGGAGTCAGGAGGTGACTCACTCGCCACATTAATACATTCTGCCACTTCATTGCTGCTATCAGGAGGCCTGTAGACAAGTCCCATTACAGTTTTAAGTCCTCTCTTATTCCTCAATTCTAACCATAGAGTCTCCGTTGATTGCTTTCCCTTACCTATATCCTCTCTTACTAATGTTGTAATAGTATCTTTAATCAATAAGGCTACCCCTCCTCCTCTTCCAGTTTCCCTATCCTTCCTAAAGACCTTATAACCTGGAATATTTAACTCCCAATCATGACCAACTTGCAGCCATGTCTCTGTAATGGCCACCATGTCATACCCTCTAAGCTGTATTTGAGCCTCTAAATCAATCAATTTATTTCTTATACTTCGTGCGTTAGCATGTAAAACTCTTATTTGGGCAAGAGACCCTGACCGGTCCTTCTGCCCTGATACTGCCTTTCTCACACTGTTTAACTTAACATGTTTCTTATTTGTCACTCCTGCTGTAACTACTTTAGTTATTTTAGTATTCCCTTCACCTGAAGTATCGATATCACTGTTTGTGATCCGAACTCTGCTCTTATCCTTTTTTTTATCTTTAAACTATCATTTTTACTATTGTTTCTGACTGAGCCCTTCCCCCCATTTATTAGTTTAAAGTTCTTTTATCATCCTAGTTATCCTTTCCGTGAGGACCTCGGTTCCAATGGTACAGCTCCCACTTGTCCCAGTACTGGTGCCAGTGTCCATGAAATAGAACCCCTCCTTCTCACACCACTTCTTTAGTTTCTCTCCTATTTCCCCTCATGTCCTCTCTGAGCTCACCTTATCCATGAGACCTCCTGCTCCCTCCATCCTATTCCCACCAAACTGCTGACCACCCAACAACCCTTCCTGGCCCCCATGTTAGCTGATATTGTTAACGGTTCTCTCTCTTCAGGTACTGTCCCCCACCCCTTCAAATCTGCCATCATCACCTCCCTCCTCAAAAAAACCAGCATTGACCCCTCTGTCCTTGCAAACTACAGCCCCATCCCCAACCTCCCTTTCCTCTCAAGTCCTTGAACGTGTTGTCACTTCCATGCCAATCTTTCCCACGACTCCATGTTTGAACAACGGGGTTTCTGCCCCTGCCACAGTACTGAAATGGCCCTTGTCAGAGTCACAAATGACATGCTATGTGACCATGACCATGGTAAACTATCCCTCCTTGTCCTTCTCTACCTGTCTGCAGCCTTTGATACGGTTGACCACACCATCCTACTCCAACGCCATTCCTCTGTTGTCCAGCTGGGTGGGACTGCCCTCACCTAGTTCCATTCCTATCCAGTCGTAGCCAGAAAATCATCTGCAATGGCTTCTCTTCCGACTCCTGCACCGTTACCTCTGGTGTACTCCTCCCTCCTAATTCTCAACTACATGCTGCGCCTCGGCAACATCATCGGAAAACACAATGTCAGGTTTCACATGTAAATATTGGGAAGACCGAAGACATTGTCTTCGATTCTCACCACACACTCCATTCCCAACCTTGGCGTCCTAATTGACCCTGAGATGAACTTCTGACCCCATATCCGCTCCATCACCAAGGCTGCCTACTTCCACCTCCATAACATCACCCATCTCTGCTCTACCTCAGCTCACCTGCTGCAGAACCTTCATCCATGCCTTTGTTACCTCTAGACTTTAATCCAATGCTCTCTTGACCGACTTTCCATCTTCCACCCTCCATAAACTTGAGCTCATCCAAAACTCTGCTGCCCGTATCTTAACTTGCACCAAGTCCGGTTCACCCATCACCCCTGTGCTCACTGACCTACATTGGCTCCCGGTCCGGCAACGCCATAATTTTAAAATTCTCATCCTTGTTTTCAAATTCCTCCGTGGCCTCGCCCCTCCCTGTCTCTGTAACCTCCTCCAGCCCTACAACTCTCCGAGATCTCTGCGCTCCTCCAATTCTGGCCTCATGCGCATCCCCGATTTTAAACGCTCCACCATTGGCGGCCATGCCTTCAGCTGCCTCGGCCCTAAACTCTGTAATTCCCTCCCTAAACCTCTGCGCCTCATGACCTCTCTCTCGTCCTTTAAGAGGCTTCTTAAAACCTACCTCTTTGACCAAACTTTTGATCACCTGTCCTAATATCTCCATAAATGCAAGTTGTTGTCGCTTCCCTTAAATGCATCTACGCTATTCGCCTCAACTACTCCTTGTGGTAGCAAGTTCCACATTCTAACCACACTCTGAATAAAGAAGTTTCTACTGAATTAGGCTAGAAACTGTTGTATAGACTTATTAAACAATAAATGAACAGTAGCAATTAAGCACTGTAGATTTACAATAATTACAGGCTTAGATAACCCTCCTTGCTAAACTTCACTGTATACTGTACCTGGCCCAAGGTGCTTTAATAACTTCATGGCATTTTTGTCATCTCTCTGAAGGCTTCAGATGGCCTACTGAATTGGAATCCGATAAGCAGAGAGATGCTTTCAAAATTGACTGGAAGAAAGAAAATTTAAATATACATCTCATACACATAAATAGGGCTGGAAATCAAAGATCTATTCAAACAAACCCACCGGATCCTTGCATTTGAATTGAATGGCTTGGCCCCTCTCTTTAATACCTGTCATAGACATAATAGGGGTGAAATTCACCTTGGGCAGTCATAGAGTTATACAGCACAGAAAGAGGCCCTTCGGCCCATCGTGTCCGCGCGGCCATCAAGCCCTATCTATTCTAATCCCATTTTCCAGCACTTGGTCCGTAGCCTTGTATGCTATGGCATTTCAAGTGCGCATCTAAACGCTTCTTGAATGTTGTGAGGGTTCCTGCCTCTACCACCCTTTCAGGCAGTGAGTTCCAGATTCCAACCACCCTCTGGGTGAAAAAGTTTTTCCTCAAGTCCCCTCTAAACCTCCTGCCCCTTACCTTGAAACTATGCCCCCTGGTTATTGCCCCCTCTACTAAGGGGAAAAGTTCCTTTCTATCTACCCTATCTATGCCCCTCATAATTTTGTACACCTCAATCAGGTCCCCCCTCAGCCTTCTCTGCTCTAAGGAAAACAACCTCAGCCTGTCCAGTCTCTCTTCATAGCTGAAATGCTCCAGCCCAGGTAACGTCCTGGTGAATCTCCTCTGCACCCTCTCCGATGCAATCACATCCTTCCTATAGTGTGGCGACCAGAACTGCACACAGTATTCCAGCTGTGGCCTAACTAGCGTTTTGTACAGCTCCATCATAACCTCCCTGCTCTTATATTCTATGCCTCGGCTAATGAAGGCAAGTATCCCATATGCCTTTAACCACCTTATCTACCTGTCCTGCTGCCTTCAGGGATCTATGTACATGCACACCAAGGTCCCTCTGATCCTCTGTCCTTCCTAGGGTCCTACCATTCATTGTGTATTCCCTTGCCTGTTGTAGTGCAGTAGTTCAGGCGAATCGGCAGCCTGAAGTCAATAGAAAACGATATCGGGCAGAGTGCAAAATGGGCTGCCAATTTGCTCGTGCCTGTTTTGCCCTAGTGCCCAAGATGCATTTCACCCCAATGTCTGTTCTGGGGCCAGTGTGTATCGAAACAAATGAAACTATTTTCTGTGAGGCAACATATTTTTTTTAACTTATGTACCATGACATGAAAGAAGCCAACAATACATCAAGGACAAAAGTGCTTCACTTTTGTCACTGGCACATTTAGTCTGGGAACTTATTAGTGCACTGCTTCAGAGCTGCTACTGTGCTATCCAAAAAATCGAATAGCAACTAAGAAATGAAGTACTACTGCTACTTCTTATGGATGATGTAGATGTAAAGCAACAACTATAATTTTACATTTAGGTGGTTAAGCCAGATAATTGCGTCAGGAGTAGCGGCGTGATGCCTTTTTCATATTTGTGAATGGGGCATTGAGTCGTTCTGTGTTCTGTGGTCTGTTCTGGGTGACCACAGTCGCACACTGGAGAGTTTTTAATTCTCCATTTGTGGATCACGTATCCACATCTACCATAGTTTGTGTGGATGGGGTTCAGGGTTGCCCATAAGTTTTGCGAAAGATCGAAGCCAGGGGTCTTCCCCGTCGGGCCTTTCACGAGGGGTTTGTTTGTGACTTCTTGTGAACTCCATTCGGCTTTCCAAGCATCGTCAGGGTTGAAGTCGCATTGTCGAAGGTTAAGCGCGTGGGTCCAAAAGGGCTGGTGCAACTTCAAGCGGCGGTGAGGGGGCGTTGTTGAGATCCTGGTGGATGGGGAGATGTTCGTTTTCTATGATTTGCTGGACTTCCCAGAGGGTTGCGGCATCGCGGCGAATGGATGGGGGAGCGATGTGCGACAGCACGGGCAGCCAGGGTGTTGGGGTCAACTTGAGGGTTCCAGTGATGCACCGCATTGCAGTGTTCAGTTCGACATCAACAAGTCGAGTGTGGCTACTTCTAGTCCATACCGGCAAATAATACTTCTACTAAAGTCTATGAAAAAACTGGCTTAATTGATTACATAATAAAATGGTCTTCTATGTGATATATATATCTTCATAATTTTCCTCATTAATTATGGAATGTTTTCTTTTAATCCTTTTCAGACTCTCAGATGGACGTAAAAGATCCCATGGCATGAAATACTCAGCTATGGAGTAATGAAGTAAATTCATAGGAATAATTGACTAAAATATGCACTTTACCAAAGTTTTAGCTTGGCTGGTATTTGCAAAAGTTTTCTGCAGTATGCTAAAACTCATTCTTATCTAATCATCTGGTGTATGCGTATAATTCTGCTTGGGGCTTAACTTTTTTTGGGGAAATGACACAGTTTAATTATTTCTATTGTTTTTTCCTGATTTGTTTGTGCCTTAATAGGAAATGCAACAGTATCCAACAAAAGTGATGGATATAACTGTTATCCAAATGACTTCTGTGACCATCAATTTATATAGTGCAGTAAAAGAAAGACTTGGATTTATATAGCACCTTTCACAACCTCATGACATCCCAAAGCACTTGACAGTCAATGAAGTAATTTTGAAGTGCAGTCACTCTTGTGATGTAGGAAACACAGCAACCAATCTGCACACTGCAAGGTTCCACGAGCAGCAATGCGATAATGACTGGATAATCTCATTTAGTGATGTTGGTTGAGGTCTAAATATTGGCCAGGACACCAGGGAGAACTCCCGTGCTCTTCTTCAAAATATTGGGATCTTTTATGTCCGCCTGAGAGCGCAGACGGGGCCTCGCTTTAACGTCTCATCAAAAGGTGGCACCTCTAACAGTGCAGCGCTCCCTCAGCACCGCACTGGAGTGTCAGCCTTGATTATATGCTCAAGTCTCAGGAGTGAGGTTGTGAACCCACAACCTTCTGATTCAGAGGCATGAATGCTACCACTGAGCCACAGCTGACACCACAGTCTACTGTAGGCTCACTTCTGATTTCTTATCTGGCCTAATCTACTAATTTGATTCCACTGGTGTTTTGTAATGCTTTTAAAATAAATCCAATAAAAAAAATAACAGTACACAAAAAGAGGGATAGGAACAGTTTATCCTTGGGTTAAGTATGCATTTCAAAACCCAGACATTGGCAATGTACTTTATTTGCATAAGGCTTATCTGAACCGAGCAGACCATCCATACACGTACAGTGTCCTTCATCTACTGGATCACCCCACATGGCAAAACTGATTTTTTTAAACAAATGTTTGTTAATGGCTGTAGATCATCAATATACTTAAAATGGGTAAATGCATTTTTCAAAAACATAATCTCTTCATTTTATATTTTTTTAACACACACTGCATTGTCTATTACCTCATAGAAAGTGTCAAATATTTTATGGTTTGTAGTTTTGAGGTTCAAACCATGAGGGAAGAGCGCTGGAAGAAACACAATTACCATCTTTTGAAACCATAATCTATTTGAGCTGTCAAGCTTGGGATGGGCTCTGGTTAATATCCCAGTTAGTTAGAATCCATACCTCAAGCATGAACATAAATGGTAAACTTAAACACGAATTAGATTAAGCATTTAGAGTTTTTGCTCTTGAGTTTGAGCAGGCATTACCACATTTTATTTCGTGGTTTTATTTTATGTATTTTACTTCGTTCTATCATTTGGTTGTTTTACAAATCTTATGCTTAAATGCTGGATTCTGTTTGTTCTAAAATTTAAAAAATATATAAATGATGTCTGAAAGAAAAGAAAAGACTTGTATTTCTATAGCGCCTTTCACAACCTCAGGATGTCCCAAAGCGCTTTACAGCCAATGAAGTACTTTTTGAAGTGTAGTCACTGTTGTAATGTAGGAAACATTTGCGCACAGCAAGCTCCCACTAACAGCAATGTGATAATGACCAGATAATCTGTTTTAGCGATGTTGATTGAGGGATAAATATTGGCCAAGGGAGTGGGAAGAACTCCCCTGCTCTTCTTCGAAATAATGCCATGGGATCTTTTACGTCCATCTGAGAGTCTGAAAAGGATTAAAAAGAAACATTCCATAATTAATGAGGAAAATTATAAATATATATATCACATAGAAGACCATTTTATCAATTAAGCCAGTTTTTTCATAGACTTTAGTAGAAGTATTATTTGCACTGATTTGTCATGAAATACTACAAAACTTACTTGTTTTGTAACTCATGTTGTAACTTCTTTATGTTTGAAGTAGTTGCTTACACCAGGAGTCCTGTAGTAACCTCACCTCGTCTTTTCTGTGGCCTGAGACACCAGATTAAGAGCAGTGAAATTACTGGTTAAAATGGGTTGTGTTATCTAGCTGCAGGATGTCAGCAATTTTCAGTATTGCTTTATTGCATTAGGAAATGTCCTGACTCTCCATCTGTGCCAGGGCCTCCTTTGGAATCAGTTGGATTGGTGCATATGGCTCTCTCTTTGTCTCTCACTCCTATCCGTTCCTTCCCCTCCCACCAATTCTGGCCAACTTTTGTTTGTCCTTCCACTTCAGGTCATTGCAGTGAGGCTTCAACTAGCATCATTGTGCCAAGTTTTTGAGTTCATGTTTGAATATGCCAATTCTTGTTTTTTCAGCATTTGTCACTTGTTGAAATGTGAGATATTGACAACGATAATTGAAATAAATTGGTCAAGAGAGCATAATAGTGTGATGCCTTTATTTATGTAGAGTTTAAGAATTTGGAATTATTCTGATCTCGTGAGTGTGCCTTAGCAATGGGGGAAGTCTATTTCTTGACCAAAGGAGTTGTGACTGTGGAAATTGGGATTGGGCTGGGTTAGACTACTTTATGACATTCAGCTGGTTTTAAATATTTTTTGTTCATTTCTGTCAAGAGAGGTTGAGTCAGCAGAATTGCTTCTCAGCAAGAAAGTTAGATTGTGCAGAGTATTGCTGAGGGGTAATTTACTTAATTTCTTGTAATTAACAAAGACAAAACCTAAAAAATAGCAGAGCATCTCGCTGCAGTATGGGTGATAGACAGCCCATGTCGCTGGACTCCTACACATACCACAGATGCAAGCTCACTGCAACACAAAAATACAAATCGTAATTCTGAGGGGCAGTTGGCTACATTGAGATATAAGGGCATGCAAACATGTAATAGTTTTTCAGACACCATTTAACATTTAATAGGCACCACATAAATGCAAGTCTTTCTTTCTTTTCTTTCAGACATCATTTAATATTTAACATTTAACATTGTTGTTTACAGCACAGAAGGAGGCCATTTGGCCCATCACATCCATTCCAGTTTTTTGCTCGAGCAAATAACTAATTCTGCTGCCCTTTTCTCTCTCCCCAAAGCCCTCTGCTTCAAATATTTATTCAATTTTCCCTTTAGAAGATGCAATGGTCTCTTCCTCAATCATTCCCTGTGGCAAAGCATTCCATGGTCCAACAACCCTCTGAGTAAAGAAATTTCTTCTAACCTCCCTTCTCACTCTCTTTAAATTGTTGGCCCCTCGTCACTGACTCCCCAACCAGAGTAAATGGACTTTCTCTATTTCCCCCCATCAAAGCTTTTCATATTTTTTTTAAAAAAAACCTCCATTAAATTTCTTAGGCTTCTCTGCTCCAGTAGAAATAGTCAACAGTATCTTGAGTTTCTCGTCATAGTTTCCCATCCTCCTGGTTTCTGGCCACACCTGTGAAAAATCAAAAAGGAGAGGGCAAGAAGGACTGCAAGACAGACTCACCAGCAGATCGTGGGACAAGCGCAGAGTGTGGTCACAAGCAGTGTAATGATCTACAACTACCAGAACAGATTTGAAGTCTTGGCCAGTGTCTGGTAGACAGGGAGTTGAGCAGGTGGCTATGAAATCTCAGCACTAAGGGTATTTCAGTAGCTAATGGGAGGAGGAATACCTGAGGAAGAAGAAGTCAGGAATGTCTATGGGAGATTCAATCTTTGGGTATGTAGACAAGAAGGTATGCAGATGTAATCATGAGAACTGCCAGGTATTTTGCCTCCTAAGTGTGAGAGTGATGCATTTCAGTTCACACATGAATAATCTATTAAAGGGATATGGGGAGGAACCTTTTGTTATAGTTCACTTTGGAACCAATTACTAGGCACATGCAGTCCAGCAGTCCTTCAAAGTAATTGCAGGGAGTGATGGAGAAAGCTTAATGAAAGGACCAATGCGGTAGCATTCTCTGAAATACTACCGGTGCCTCATACAGGAGCAGAGAGTCGGGTTAGGCTAAGAGATATCAATGTGTGGGTCTGACTTGAACAGAAGAAGAATGGGTGTACAGTCCAAAGGAATAGATAAGCTGATAACAACAACTTGTATTTATATAGAGCCTTTAACGTAGTAAAACATCCCAAGGCGCTTCACAGGAGTGTTATAAGACAAATAATAAAAATTTGACACCGAGCCACATAAGGAGAAATTAGGACAGATGACCAAAGCTTGGTCAAAGAGGTAGATTTTAAGGAGTGTCTTAAAGGTGGAAAGAAAGGTAGAGAGGCGGAGAGGTTTAGGGAGGGATTTCCAGAGCTTAGGGCCTAGGCAGCAGAAGGCACGGTCACCAATGGTTGAGCGATTATAATCAGGGATGCTCAAGAGGGCAGAATTAGAGGAGCGAGATATCTCGGGGGGTTGTGGGGCTGGAGGAGATTACAGAGATAGGGAGGGGCGAGGCCATGGAGGGATTTGAAAACAAGGATGAGAATTTTAAAATCGAGGTGTTGCTTAACCGGGAGCCAATGTAGGTCAGTGAGCACAGGGGTGATGGGCGAACGGGACTTGGTGCGAGTTAGGACACGGGCAGCAGAGCTTTGGATGAGCTCAAGTTTACGTAGGGTAGAATGTGGGAGGCCGGCCAGGAGTGATTTGGAATAGTCAAGTCTAGAGCTAACAAAGGCATGGATGAGGTTTTCAGCATCAGATGAGCTGAGGCAGGGGCAGAGACGGGCGATGTCACAGAGGTGGAAATAGGCGGTCTTAGTTATGTTGCGGATATGTGGTCGGAAGCTCATTTCAGGGTCAAATATGACACCAAGGTTGCAAACAGTCTGGTTCTGCCTCAGACAGATGCTAGGGAGAGGGATGGAGTCGGTGGCTAGGGAACGGAGTTTGTGGTGGGGACCAAAGACAATAGCTTCGGTCTTCCCAATATTTAATTGGAGAAAATTTCTGCTCATCCAGTACTGTATGTCGGACAAGCAGTCTGACAATTTAGAGACTGTGGAGGGGTCGAGAAAAGTGGTGGTGACGGTAGAGCTGGGTGTCATCAGCATACATGTGGAAACTGACGCTGTGCTTTTGGATGATGTCACCGAGGGGCAGCAGGTAGATGAGATAAAGGAGGGGGCCAAGGATAGATCCTTGGGGGACCCTAGAGGTAATGATGCAGGAGCGAGAAGAGAAGCCATTGCAGGTGATTCTCTGGCTACGATTAGATAGATAAGAATGGAACCAGGAGAGTGCAGTCACACCCAGCTGGACGACGGTGGAGAGCATTGGAGAAGGATGCAGTGATCAACCGTGTCAAAGGCTGCAGACAGGTCGAGAAGGACGAAGAGGGATAGTTTGGAGACAAAGGCTATAACAAGTGTACAGGATAGTCATGGAGGTTCTGATAGGAGACAACAAAATCGTGAGTATTCCATAGTATGGGAAGGCGATGTGGAATCTAAGGAATGACAGGGAAGGCAAATAAGAATTGGTGAGGGATAAAAGGGAATTTCAGGGAGTAATGGGCCACAGGTCAGTGCACAAATTATACAAAAATGCTAGAACTCCAGCATCAAAAAAGATGAGCTGGAAATGTATACAGATTAAAAAAATAAAAGCAAAATCAATCTAATTACAATCAGCATTTTATTAAATTACTAGTTCATCTCCCATAGCGTTGCACACAGTAAATTAGAGAATATGGTCCCTGTTACCTGGTTCTGCTGTCTTCATGTTGCTGTTTCTCTCTGCCTTACCCTTTCTCTTCACTTCTGCTGCTCTCCCCTTTATGTTATTTTGCTTTTCTCTGTCTTTTTATTTTCTATCAGGTGCGAGGTGGTGCGTGGTATGATGTAGTGTGGTGCGAAATGAACCATCAACAGCTGCATTTAAGGTCTGGGTTGCAGGGAAAATATGGTCCTCCACAACTCCCTTCCCATCCCCTCCTCCAATTGCTCATGCATCTCCTCCACCCTTTGCTCCCATCGCCTCCCCTAGCCCTTCATCTTACCATTACCCATTTCCCTTCCTATCCCACCTTCACTCCCATCATTACCCCAACTCTTTAACTTTCAACTACCCACTCAACCCTCTCATCCTCCTCACCCCCTTGCTTCAGTCACCCCACGCTTAACCCTACATTCACTTCCCCAACTCCCTTTCGCTTCCCACGCCCGCAGAGAGCACCTCATCCTTGACCAGTTTCCTGCTTTCACTTCCCCTCCCAACGTACGTTACTATCTATTTCCCTCAGAGGACTTGTTTGCTTTCAACACTCAGCTTGTGTTTTAAAAAAAGACATCAAATTAGAATGAGGAAAGAAACTGCCTGTCTGCCTTTCTCTCTAGTTGTGTCTTTCTGTCTGCCTGTCTATTTCTGTTTCTTAGTCCACCATCAGTATTGATAAAAGACCTCAGAACGTCCCAAAGCACTTAATACTTTAGAAGTATAGTCATTGTTGTAATGTAGGAAACTCAGCAGCCAATTTGCGCACAGCAAGCTCCCATAAACAGCAATGTGATAATGACCAGATAATCTGTTTTAGTGATGTTGATTGTGGGACAAATATTGGCCAGGACACCGGGGATAACTCCTCTGCTTTTTTCTAATAGTCAACAAAATACAGGGGAGATAATTAGCTTGCTTCGAAATGCATTTAAAAACATTGAAATAGCATTAGACAAAGAAAGAAAACACTTTCTCCCCATCATCCAGCTCTCTGAATTCAATGGAAACATTTAATTATTGTGATTTGTAAATATGTAAATTTCGGACATTAGAAATCTGAGTTACTGAAGGGGAAAAAAATGAAAAAACTATTGGTAGCTCTTACCTCCAGCGTAATTTGTGTGAAAAGCAAAATTGTGTTTGCAGTGAGATTGGATTTACAAACCAACGATGTAACAGGCTGAGATACTATTACAAGGGGGAAAAAACCAATCCAATGTAAGCACGTTGTTTCTTTGGATTCTGACAGCTTGGTTACAGGGAGATTTTAGTAAACCCTTTACTGAAGTCCCTGAGCTGCCCCCAACAATGGCATTGGGATGTGCTACACGTCCCCGCCATGAACGACACCGCTCGCTGATAGGTGGTAACCCCAATCAACTGTTACCTTTGCAAGAGCCTAATTGGGCAGAGCGTTGATTGGCCAGCGCCAGCGCCGTCGCACTTCCCGGTCGGTTATTGGTCGGTTGCGCGGCGGGGCGCAGTGCGTTTACGGCTCGCCGATTGGTCGCGCCTCCGCCTCCTCGCCTCAGCCGATATGGTGACTTGAGGCGGCGCGGCCAATCAGAGCGGAGCCTGCGGATGGGCTGCTGCCGCTGGGCGGGGGAGGGAGGCAGGCGCCCGGATCAGGTGGGGAGGCAGGGTAGGGTGTGGAGTGGATTGGGGGGGGGAGAGAGAGGCAGGGAGGGGAGTGGTCACTGTAATTTTAGGTTCAGTTGTCTCCCCACTCTCTAGCCTTCCCCCCTATCTCCATCCCAAGCGTCGCCTGATACAGCAGCACACACACTCACTGACAAGGCAGGAGCCGGCGCTGCGGAGACCTCCACTCACTCACCCAGCCAAGCGGAGGCAAGTGCCAGCGCTCTCACAGCGGAAGTGCTGAGCCACACAACGGCAACACCGCGGCTACATTGTAAGCATATTCGCGCGGCGATACAAAAGTAGCGACGAAAGATGTCGAAGGAAGAAGACCTGGTCTGCGAGGAAATCGTGGAGTCCAAGGTGATGTGGTACCCCGACTCCAAAAGGAACACACGCATGGACCGATTCAGGAACCTCGTCAATGAGAAGTTTGGCATACATCTGGGTAGGTAGCTGGGCTGCGCGGTGGGAGCTGTCACTCGCTGCGCGGTGGCCACAACCCTTGATCACATCAAGATGTGATTTGTCCAGTGCTGCTCTTTACTGTCCACCTGGCCCCCATCCTACCTCAGCTCCACTTCTTTCAAAATTTCAGTTTGTCCCCCCCCGGACAGTGGCTCCACGTCTCTTAATGCATCACATTTAAAATCCTTGACCTCATCCGCAAATCCTTCCGTTGATGGACCTCATCCGCAAATCCTTCCGTTGATGGACCTCATCCGCAAATCCTTCCGTTGATGGACCTCATCCTGTCTTCTGTCCCTTTTGGTCCTCTGACTCTGGTCTGCTTTATATCCCCAGCTGCAAAATTGGTGAGACAGCTTTCAACCATCTTGGCCCTACTCTTGGGAAGATCCTAAGATCCATCAGACTTTGGCTTTAAACACTTTTTAGATGCCATCTTTTTTGACCAAGTGTTTGGATACTTCTCCTAACAGCCCACCCCTTCCCTGGCCCATGACCATTCCTTTCTTCCTCTGTGAAATGCTTGGGACATTTTCCTACATTAAAGGTACTACACGTGTATATAAATGCAAGTAGTTGGATCCTAACCATTTCCCCACTAATAGGCCTTCCACCCATCACAGACCTTCCCTTTTGTTTCCCCCCCCCCCCCCCCCCCCTTGCTTAAAACCTTTTATATCTCTAACTTTTTTCAGTTCTAACGAAAGGTCATCGACCTGAACTGTTAACTCTGTTTCTCTCTTCACAGATGCTGTCTTACCTGCAGAGTATTTCCAGCATTTTCTGTTTTTATTTCAGATTTCAAGCATCTGCAGTATTTTGCTTTTGCCCCACTAATATTTGTCCGAATGGAATTGTGTATTTGGAGTAATTAACCAGGTCATTAATCTGAAACTGTTTTAATTGATTTATTTTTGTTAACATTGGACATTCTGTTTTAAAAGGTCCTGTTTTAAAACGCATGGCATACCAAGTTCATGCAAATTACATTTGGGGGAAAAAAAACTTGTTCTGTGCTTTGGGATAGCATTTGCCTGGAGTTTTCAGTCAATCACTTTGCTTTGTTGAACTGTGAATTGCCAAGCCTTCTATAGTGATTTAAAATTGGTACCTTTTGGTTGCAAAATAAAATCAATGGTAAGTTGAGTGTTTGCATAGTACTAATGGCCATGGGCACATTGACAATATGTTTCTAAAAAAATATATATCCATAAAGACATCCATTTACCAAACACTGTGCCTTTGGAATAAAGTCAGATGATTGTATTTCTGTAAGGCACATGGCTTTAGTAATTGAAAATTAAAAGTCTTCCATAATTATTTAGCTAAAGCACAATTTAAAAAATCACAGTAGGATGACGTTTTGCGACGGTTGTGGTTTTTACCCAGCCACCTCATACATTTGAATGATTGAAGGCGCTGGTGCCTTTTTGGTATTTGGACATTAAAAGATGACCCGGAAATTTATTTTCCTCCCCCCCCCCCCCCCCCCCCCCTGTAATTTCTACCAAGCAGTTAAGACAAAACAATTAGACTCATAAAAATAAATCCATATTCAAAGTTGAAACACTATTTGTTTTCACAGCCAATTATAATGAATTGTATCAATGGTCGGTGGAGAACTACCCGGAGTTTTGGGCAGAATTTTGGAAATTTAGTGGATTGGTTTACTCTCATCATTACAATGAGGTAAGGTGAAAGCTTTTGGCCATTTTAAGTCAATGGGCTAGTTTTGGTGTTTTTTGTTGTTTAAAATGCTTTAGAAGTGTGCTAATGGATAAAAGTAATGTGCAATTAAAAGGTCTGGGCAGGCTACATTTTTTTCATGTGTGCTACAGTAGTAAGAATGCAAGATGGCCAAGCTGAATGGGAGGGTTTAAGGTAGCTGGTACAAAGCAGCCATTGTGGTATGTGCTAACTCACTGGTCCTGGGAACAATGGGATACAGTAATCTAATTCTGTGGTTGTGTTGCACTTCCGGTCTAAAACTGGTTATTGTATTGTATCATGTACCACCGGCAACATCCAAATAATGCTCCAGGCTGTGAATAGCACTTTAGGCACTAGAAGAATATTTCTGTGCATTATGGCCTGGAATTTCTGCTAGGAATGCAATCAGGAAAATGTGCTTGGAATGTGCCGGTTTGGCCGAGGTGAATTTATGCCCAAGTTTCTGTGCAAACTCCATTGCGCCAGCCCGAGCGTAAAATCTCCCATGAATTGGCGTAATCGACGCAATGGATTATTGCCCAAAGGATCCAACACCATTTAAGCAGTTTTTAAACCTGTCTTGAGAAAACATGAGTTAGATTCTGTGTGTTTCCAAACCACAGCTGTGCAAGACTCACTCACACAGGGGATGTCTTACCACTGCAGTCCAGAGTTAGACTATTATTGCAACCTAAGGTAAACGCAAGTTTCCAGTCCTACATGGGGTGGTCTGGAGAAGCAGTGAATTGAGGGAAGTTGCTAGCGAGAGAGAGGTGAAGATCACGGAGGCAAGTTCACTTGCTTTGATCTTGCACTCTCATCAACTGATCAGAATGGCCCGGGTACAATTCTGGAAGCAGTTGAGTGAACAGCCTCATCTCTGGCGAGATAGTACATGCCTAAGGGAGGGGAGGAGAGGATTGTATCACTGGAAAATTGCAGGGCTTGGTTAACACTGGTATTGGACAGATAGAGTTCTATATTATTGGGGAGTGAATTTAGAAATTAGCTCTTGATGTTTAATTGCAGCTTTCTGTTGTAGACTTGTGAATTATTATTTCTTTGCTGTGAAGGTAGCCAGTGAGCAGCTGATCTGAGTATGTTGGATATGCGGGACCTGTTAATATAGAATCATAGAAAGTTACAGCACGGAAGGAGGCCATTTCGGCCCATCGTGTCCGTGCTGGCCAACAAAGAGCTATCCAGCCTAATCCCACTTCCCAGCTCTTGGCCTGTAGCCCTGCAGGTTAGAGCATCCCAAGTGCACATCCAAGTACTTTTTAAATGTGGTTAGGGTTCCTGCCTCTACCAACCTTTCAGGCAGTGAATTCCAGACCCCCACAACCCTCTGGGTGAAGAAATTTCCCTCAAATCCCCTCTAAACCTTCCCCCAATTACTTTAAATCTGTGCCCCCTGGTTTTTGACCCCTCTGCTAAGGGAAATAGGTCCTTTCTATCCATTTTATCTATGCCCCTCATAATTTTATACACCTCAATAAGGTCTCCCCTCAGCCTCCTCTGTTCCAAGGAAAACAGACCCAGCCTATCCAATCTTTCCTCCTAGCTAAGATTCTCTACTCCCGGCAACATCCTTGTAAATCTCCTCTGTACGATGAGTGAGTGTGTGTGAATCTGTGTAGTGCTTGGACCTAGCGGATATCTGGCTCAGTCTTCCAGTAGAAATGGGTATTGATTCAGTTCTATAAAAGCAAGTAGGTTGAGCATTGGTGGGATAAATGCATGGCTCACAACCACAGGATACGGCAAATGTTGTTAAAAGGTCCTGTCCATGGTTATCTACAAAGCCTGCTGCAGATTTTAATGCAACCTCAGCTATTTTCTAACCGTGAAATATGTATGTAAGAGAAATCCCATTACTTTAACCATGGTGTCTTGTGTTACTCAATGTGAACTGCACCTTGCTAAGTGTGATTTAAATGTTTACAAAAACTAGCAGTGAATTTGATTAATACAGGTAGAGTATTTAGAACACCTTTCAGTCAAATATGATGTAATTATAAGAGGTGTGTGTGTGTGTTAAATGGCCCTGAATGCGGTTGGAGGCGTACCTCCAGAGTACGCCTCTGACCTGCAAAACTTCTATGAACTTACCTTCAGTCTGCATAGCTACGGAGACTTCGGGTCCTGGGCCTCCAGGCGTACGCCTGCGTAAAGACACAGGCAGTTCGGAAGCGTCCCTGGGATCACGTGGGCCAGGTTCTCCAATGAGAAAGGAGGATTCCATTGTAGTCATTTCCGAACAGAATCCCCTAATGACATGCAATGGAATCCCCAAATAATTAAACAATTTAGATAGCTCTAATAAATATAAATGTTCTGATTTTCAGATTTAATTAAAAGTCCCTTCATTTCACCAAATACAATAAAAATTTAATTTTATGAAAAATAATTTTAAACATTTTAATCTGGGCCAATATTTGCACAAACTAATTTTATATCATTTTTTAGTTAAATTTTTTTAATTTTAAGCTTTATAATAACCCTTACGTTGGTGAAAGCAGGCCCTACTGCAATTGCGGGGCAGTAGTTGGGCAAATACACAAACAGGTCGCAAGTTCCGGCTTTTCGCTTATGCGCAGCGCATGTGGAAACCCGGAAGTTGCGGGGCCTTTCTGAAGGATTACGAAGACATCGTAAATTCTAGCCCATTAGATAGCCCCCAATAAATCCAATAGGGAATGCAAGAGAAACGTCTTTACCCAAAGAATGATAAGAATGTGGAATTTGCTACCACAAGGAGTAGTTGATGCAAATAGCAGAGATGCATTTAAAAGGAAACTAGATAATACATGAGGGAGAAAGGAATAGAAGGATATGCTGATAGGGTTAGTTGCAGAGGGATGGGAGGAGGCTCCTGTGGAGCATTAACACTGGTGTAGTTGGGCAGTATAGCTTGTTTCTGTGCTGTAGGCTATGGCCCGTAATTTCTGCTAGGAGGCTTCCTGCGTGTGGGAAAAAATCTACGCCCTTGCCTGAGGGCTCCCGAGGTCCAGACTCTCCTGCTCCTGGGCCTCTCCTGGTGCGTGCGCGCAGAGGCCCAGGTATCCCAGGGGCGCAGGCGATTCGCAAGCGTCCCTGGGATCACGTGGGCCAGGCGAGCCAATGGGAGAAGGGAATCCCCCTTCATACTTTTGACAGATAGACCCGTCAAAAGTATGAATGGGGATCACTGAAAAAAGACACTAAAACATTAAATAAATAAAAAAAAACCATCATGTTTTTAAAATGAGTTAAAATTACATTAAATTAAATATTTTAAACAAATTAAATTTTTTGAAAAAAATAATTAAGTTTTTTACGGGGCTAAAAATAAACTTACCTTTTTTAAAAGTATTTTTAAATTATAAATGAGTGGGGACAAAATTTTTTTTTAAAAACTTTTTTAAAGCAGGCCTTTCGCTTTTACTAGGCGTAAGATTTCTAAGAGTTTTCAGCGAGCGGAGGTTCTGCAGAAAGGGGAACTCACCGCCCGCGGAGGCCTTTCTCCAGGGCAGGCGTCCGATCTGTCAAGAGCATTCTTGACAGAACGGACGTGCCGGTTTTCAGCGCATGCGCTTGGCATGCCTAAAACTGGCACTTGCGAGATCCCTACGGGTGTGTACACAGCTCGTACACACCCATAGGGATCGGAAATTACAGGCCTTTGCAATTCAATGTAATGTGTAATTAGCATAGGAAAGGTGAACTTCTGGTTTGTCATTAAATAGTGTACATTATGGTGTGGAATTTAATTTCTACTGTTGGCAATCCTAGGAAATAGTGTAGATTAGATTTTTGGTGGGGAGGGGGGGGGCACTTTACATCAACCGTTGGCCATTTTAAACCTGATGATTGCCTTTGTTAACATGGAGACTGTCAGATCAGCAGAGAAATTAACAGATCACTAAACGCAATACTAAAATGTTTTGGGGACCCATTTTTGAGTCCTTATTTTAGTTGCGATGTGTGACATATTCCTACCCCTCTCCCTCTTTCTCCCTCCCATGGAAGCCTTCTGGGCTTTCTTGGGGTCTGTAGGGAAGGAAGGGCAAACCGATCAAGGAAAGGGGACTTCTCGGAGCATCTCCCGGCACTGAGCAAATCGAGTAAATCTGTCGAATGTCACTGGCTGGGCTCTACAGGTCTTTTGGCTGGGATGATGGCTTGGTTCCATTTTACATAGCCAAATTCCTAGTGCATCCAACAGTAGTGACTACAGAATATTCCTCTACCTCTACAAGTACCTCTTTGTGGTAGTTGCTCAACAGTTTATGTATGCTTGTGTTTTTCTGGTTCCTCTTGGGCTAGGTTACTTCACAAGGTTTTAAAAAAAAAATTACAGGGCTGAATCTTTTCTACGTTGATGGCTGAGCAAAGGGGTTGAACACTACCTATCCCTATATTTATATCTGCAGCTGACCTGGGCTGGGGGCTTGTTTGTGGAATGCTGTTCCCACTGTACACAGAGTTAAAGGTCTTTTAAGGGTAGAATGGCCATTTAGAAAACCGTGTCCCGCAACAAAGTGCTAATTCAGAAGAAGTGTAATATAAAAATGACCACTCCAGTGCAAACTGACGAAGAGGCACAGGCATAACTCTGTGCAATAAGTCAGTGGTGAAGTTCTCGGGGACGTTTGCTTTGGAGCTGATGAAGGGCAGCTATGTTTACTCTCAGTTACTGCATCCCTGCTGTGAACAGCAAAGATTAATGGAGCTGTTTATGAACGCTGAATTCGGCCGTTGAGTTGTGGTGTCTAACATGGTTAGGCTGATTTTCTAATGGTGGATCAGATAAGAAAGACGAATGCAAAATTGAAGTGGTCTTCGGAACTCCTATTTTAGATTTGTACGGATAATATAGTTTATAGGTGAAGTTTAAGATGTGTATATCTAATTGTATTGCGGCCAAATGTGAGGAAGAATTGTATATTGCAGCTTCTCCATACATTGTAAATTTATTGATTTCAGGTACTTTTGAATGTGATAAATTGAAACCGAAGCTTTCAGCAATCAGTGCTTTCGAAATTAAATGACCTCTGTTTTTAATTGATAGTTTGCTGGGAGATCCAGATCTAAACCTTCTGGTGTGGTCGTTTTTTTTTTAAATTCCTGCTTTCAGCTTGCAAACTGACTCTGAAACAAACACTAATTACAGTAACAAAGCTGCTCAGATATCAAGTAGCACTCTCGCCTCTGAGTCTCACTCTAGAGACCTGAACACACAACCTAGGCAGGGAGTGCTGCACTGTCGGAGGTCCTCCAGATGAGACGTTAAATCGCAGCCCCCTTCTGCCCCCCCCTGATGGCACTATTCAAATAAGAGCAGGGGAGTCCTGGCCAATATTTATCGCCCAACCAACATCGCTAAAACAGATTATTTCATTGCTGTTTGTGGGAGCTTGCTGTGCGTAAATTGGCTGCCACGTTTCCTACATTATGACAGTGCCTACACTTTAAAGGTATTTCATTGGCTGTAAAGCACTTTGGGATGTTCTGAGGTCATGAAAGGTGCTATATAAATGCCAGTTCTTTCATATCATGGGGCTAATATTAAAGGTAACGAAACAGTGTTTAAAATTAAAACACTTCAGTGTGCCCAATCTCCTTCCCATTCTTTGTTTTCTCTTCCTATTTTTATTTTTAATGTTACTTGCATTTCAATCTACTATCTGATCTATTGAAACCTTTTTAAAATAGAAGTTAAAACACTTGACTTACTGTTCTTTCCCAGCCCCTTGGGCCCCACTGTCCATTTGGAGGTGGGAGCAACACTTGGGGAAGGGCTGTCCTTTGACTGAAACATGGCTGATGATGGGACATTTTTTGTTGCTTTGATATAGGTGTCCAGCAATATGCAAGTGTCCAGTTTATTCTGCCGTTGTGTAATGGAGGTTTTCTATGCAAGTGGAATACTCGCATCTTTCCACTTGTGCACTTTATTGGTATCAAAAAAAGTTGAGGCTGCTTTTACAGTTTTAAAATTGCAAGAAAGTTGGTAGTTTTGGGATGCTGTCATAGAATTGAATGCTTTTGTAAGGAGATGTGACAAAAACAAAGTATTTAATTTTGATTTAGTGGCTGTTCCTTTTAAATCTAGTTACCGTATGTAAGCAGTTTAAAAAAAAACACAACTGCAATTCAGATTCCTGTACCAAACTTATAACAATATAATGTTGCAAATTTTGTTTGATACAGGGTAGAGAGAGAGAGAGAGAGAGAGGAATAATTCAACCTTGAGCAATGCTGTGCGATTAGTTCAATTTATGAATGAATGACCAATCCCATTTAAATTGGAATGATTAGATACTTATCATCCAGGAAGTTGGAGTAACACTTTCCCAGGATATATAAAGGTACTCTTTAAATTGAGAGTCAACTTGGAGCTTCATGGAAAGAATCAACCAGTTTGAAACTCCCGAAAGAGAGAAACAAATGGTTTAAAATTTCCAAGAAGCAGTTTAGATTATTATTGGCTCCTGCAGTGATGAATTCAAAAAGGAAAGAAAAAACACTGTGTATTGAAAAGTTATTGGTAAAGGATTAGCTTAGTTATTTTGTGCACTTAAGGGGTTAGAAAATGATGACTTCCTAATGTCATGATAGAACTATTAGCAGTGAATTGCCCGAGGTCAGCTGATGAATTTTGTTATAAGATGGCGACGGAGTTGGGAGAGACACGACTGGAATTTGATCCACAGCGCCGCCTTTGTGGTCAGAGGCTGCAGCGACACCCTGACAGTCGACGTGGCAAAGTTGAATCAGATAAAACATAGCAATTTACAGTAGTAAATGTCAATACAAAAATGTGACCCAAATTGTGCCAACTGTAAGCGAACAAGCTCTGCAAAATTTCCAATAATATATTAGTTGACTGCCCGTGGTGTTGCACACAGGAAGCGAAGACCAAGTGTAGTCTTCAGGTGAGGCAGGGGGAGTAGTTAAGACCAGGATGTGCAGACTTCGTTCTTTTTACAGTAATACATTATATCCTTCTTAACATTTTCATTATTATAAATTCTTATGTCCAGATTTATAAAAAAAAAGGAAGACTTGCATTTATATAGCGCCTTTCATGGCATCAGGACGTCCCAAAGCACTTTACAACCAATTAAGTACTTTTGAAATGTAGCAATGTTGTAATGTAGGAATTATAATTACAATGGCAATTTACGATGGCGGGAGGGTTTAATTACAGTGTGACAAGTTTGCAGAGGCAAATTTCTATTACATATGTGGACATCGGATTTTATAATGGAAAAATTTGACAGGAATGCGTGCAGGCATAGACATATTGGCCGGTATTTTCCGATCCCTACGGGTGTGTACGAGCTGTGTACACACCCGTAGGGACCTCGCAAGTGCCGGTTTCAGGCATGCAAAGCGCATGCGCTGAAAACCGGCATTTCCAATCTGTCAAGAATCCTCTTGACAGATCGCACGCCTGCCCTGGAGAAGGGCCTCTGCGGGTGGAGAGTTCAGCTTTCCGCGTAAGGCCTGCTTTTACCAGCATAAGAGTTTAAAAAAAGTTTTTAAAAAAAAATGTTTTTTCACTCCCTGGGATACCTGGGCCCTGCACATTTCGTAGAGCAGAGGCCCAGGAGCGGAAATGGCCGGACCTTGGGAGCCCTCAGGTAAGGGCGTAGATTTTTTTCCAGATTGGAGGCCTTCGCACGCAGGAAGCCTCCGATTGGAAAATACTGGCCGTTGTATTTGATCCCCTGTGGTGTTGTGCTTGAGACAGTAAAGACCAAGTACAGGATTCAGGTCAAGCAGGGTTAGAGGAATAACTGGACCCAGGTGGAGGAGAGGAGAAGGGCTGGTGAAGGCAGTGAGGGAGCCCGTGGTGGGGAAAATGTATTTTTTTTTAAATGACATATTCTAACCCCGCTCTTTAGAGCAACAAAACATCGGGGGGGGTGAGGGGAAGGCATATTAAAATAAAATTGAAATGCTCAACATATCAAAGGACCGCATTTGTAGCACCAGGGAGGGATGAAGAAGAGGTAAAGGGAGCAGGCAGGAACATGATTTTATTATTAATTTTGCCGCTGAAATTCCAAGTTGTAAGGATGTATGAGCTGAAAAGAGTGAGCTGGGAGAAAAAGGGAAATTTAAAATTTCGTCCTTTTTTGTTGTGGGTCAAAACATGATAACAGAAGCCAGGCATTTAGTCATCAAACTGTGTACAGTCAGTGACAACACTTGGGAGGGAGCCACGGACAGATCCCAACATACTCTGAATTTCCTTATATTGCATCAGGAAGAATGTTACGACAGTTTGTAGAATGTTATGACCACTTGTAGAAAGTTATCTCTACAATCCTTTATTTCCTTTTAATGTGAGATTTCCATGAGGTTGCTTACCGTGTAGAGACTGCAAACTGTCTAATACTGGAGGATATGTCAACCCATCGTGCACTCAAGTGTCCTAATAGCTGAGTCAAAGGGACATTAGAAGATGTTGGCACTTTATAAAATCAGTATAAGATATGATTTTAAAGGATGCTGTCTTATTTTTAAAAGACTGTATGAACCAGATATAGAACCAATGAAATTTGCAAAGGTTTTACTTTGCATATAATTATTTAAGCACTCTTACAATTTGTACTGCTTCTGCCAGATAGTGAATAAGTTAGAATATTTAAAAAAAAATATTTATTCTCGGTATGTAGGCGCCACTGGCAAAGCTGGGATTTATTGCCTTCCCTAGTTGCCCTGAGAAGGTGATGGTGGGCTGCCTTCTTGAACCCTTGGTAACGTCTTGATACAGCTGCTTGCTAGGCCACATCAGAGGGCAGTTAAGAGTTAATCATATTGGTGTGGGACTGGAGTCTCGTAGGCCAGACCGGGTAACGACGGCAGGTTTCCTTCCCTGAAGTATTTTAGCGAACCAGTTGGGTTTTTACAACAATCTGACAGCTTCATGGTCACTTACTGATACTAGCTTTGTTATTTCCAGATTTGTACACTGAATTCAAATTCTCAAACTGCAGTGGTGGGTTTTGAACTCGTTATTAGTCCAGGCATCTGGTTACTGGTCCGGCAACATAACTACACTACATTACCCGTGTGATAGATGTTTCCAAGTGAATTAAGCACGTTTGTGATTTTTTCTTTTGGGCCTGTGTCACTGCATGTAGAAGGCCAAAATCAATGAGGGAGGCCAAAAATGGTGCATGTATATTTCAGCTTGCAAACCTTTTTTTTTGCCCTTTGTTCTTGACAGTGCAATGGCTGGGCAGATGAAGCAGCCATTTGAAGAACAATGGGAATATGACATTGGAGCTCCATGTGTGCAAAGCTAGAATATAGGAAAGCTTAGAAAGAGAAAAGGCTAATTGGCTGAGTAAGCTGGCTAATTCCACAATCTATACATGACGATATCAACCTCTGCAAGAAATGCTCTTACTAACCCCCATGTGAATCAAACTGATCTATTCATATCTCTATAATCTGGAATCTCTATAATCCGGAATCTCTATAAAGTTCGAAAAGAACTTGGGTGTTTTGATTCAAGAATTTGCAGATTGCATAGTTTAATTGATGCTTCAAAGAGAGACAGAAAGCAGCAACCCAATTGTGGATTCAGGCCATCTCCTAAACTGCACGCAAAAGCTTTCAAATCATCTGAACCGTGCAATTCAGTTTGTGCTTTAAGTTCATTTGCAGATAGGTTATCTTTTCAATAGTTGTTGCTTTTTCTTTGAACATTATAGTCATGAGATGTATAGTCATGAGATGTATTGGTAGCAGAGTATTCCTGATCTTTTTATTCGGACTTTGAATTACACATGTGACTGGACCTCATGAAGTCATTTTAAACTTGTAGTCTTGTGTAAAATACGAGGATATTTTTCAATGTTTTTATTGTAATTAAGGAATTTGTAGATAGATTGTAAATTGTTAACATGCCCCAAATGCTTCAGAAAATTTAAAGTAAAACATTACCTTTTCAGTTCTCTGACGGAATAGGCTGCTAATACTAATTTGTTGATCTAACAGTCTGCTTTTGGTGATTTTTCATTTTCATTCTATTTCCCTTCCTTCAGTTAGAAATGCTGTTAAAACTGCACTCTCAGCCATGGTTTTAAGTGAAAATGAATTATATACAAACGAGCTATCTAGGTCACTGTTGCAAGGAAGCAAAAAAAAAAATCCCAAACTCTTATTGATGATGTTGCCTCCAGGTGATTGACAGGACAAAAGGAGTTGCTGATGTTCCTGAATGGTTCAAGGGGAGTCGATTAAACTACGCGGAAAACCTCCTGAAGCATAAAGATGACGACAAAGTGGCTCTTTATGCAGCATGTAAGTGTTTCGTTGCTTTGTGATTTGGGGGTTGGAGTGAAGAGGGAAACCTCTCTTGGATGAAGACTTGTGTAGAAACATGGTGGATTTTTATCAAAACAAAGCCAAACCTGCCTCTCGGCTTTGCCTTTAGAATGTAATGCTTAGAACAAGAAAAAAGTCATTCGTCCCATCAAGTCTGCTTGCTCCACAGAACATGTGCAATCTGTCCTGTCATAACTCTCTCCCATCTGGTCAACTTCCTGAGGGGTGAATTTGCTACTAAAGCTCTCCGATTCCCTCAAGGTAATCAGGCAAAATGCTGGGACATAGAATAGAGGGCAGCATGCTTGGGATGGCCTGACAAACAACGCCCCCCCCCCCCACCACCCACCGCCAGTGTGAACTCAGAAAATCAGCCATTACCTTGGAATATAGACGTTCTGAACCGCTTCTACCAAAAGTCACAATAATTCCATTGTTAAATCTTGTCAATTGTTTAGCATCCAAACTACAGCTGTTGTGAGAATCCTATCACCAGTGGAAGATACAGCGAATAATTATTTAAGAAAACCTTAAAAAAAATCTGATGGTTCACCTGAAGCAGTTCCTGAGCTAGAAGTGCACATTCACGTTGGTTATTGCTGGAGGGTATCGGCTGATAATTTGTGCACTAGTTAGTGTGTCACACGTAAAGAAAACTAAGCAGTTGCCACACTTTGTATACAACTAGAGGGGTATGCATGATGATCCGTTTCTATTAGCAGTCCACTGAGTTGTAGTATTTGTGATGCGGATATATGCTGTGCCCATTTGTATTTCTTCACTTCACCTGACGAAGGAGCAGCGCTCCGAAAGCTTGTGATTTCAAATAAAACTGTTGGACTATAACCTGGTGTTGTGCGACTTCTCACTTTTGTAGTATTTGGATCAATTCTTTTTTATTCTCTTCGGGTATAAGAGAAGTTCAGTTCCCTGGCTGCATCCTAGTTATTTTTGCATAGCTACTGTTGTTTTGCCAAAGTGCTAAAATGGCCCTATTACTGAGGTAGTTCTCTCTAAAGCGGTTTTGCTGCCTTGTATTTAGCCAGGCACCTGATTTAAACCTCAGTGACTGTTTTGGGTTTCATTACAACATTTAAATGTTTTTTTTGCATAAATCTAACTCTACACATTGCCCATATCTCACCTTCAAAATTATACATTTGATTTTTTTTGATCAAAAGGGCTTTATTTTATTCACAGGATGTGGGCGTCGCTGGCAAGGCTAGCATTTATTGTCCATCCCTAACTGCCCTTGAGAAGGTGGTGTTGAGCTGCCTTCGTGGTTTGCTTGGCCATTTCACAGGGCAGTTAAGAGTCAACCACATTTGGATCCTGCGAATAGTTCAGATGCAATGATAATCCATGTGCGAGTATCAGTAGATGCATCTTTGTCCTGGCATTTTGTAATTATTTTAATTGAAAGGACATTTAGTCTTGAAATATAATTAAAATCTAGATTTGCGACACTGAGAAGCACAATTACAATATGTTCTATTGTGGGTTCAAGTCCCACTCCAGAGACTTGAGCACAAAAATCTAGGCTGACAATCCAGTGCGGTACTGAGGGAGTGCTGCATTGTCTGAGGGGCCGTCTTTCCGATGAGACTTTAAACCGAGGCCCCATCTGCCCCCTCAGGTGGGCATAAAAGATCCTATGGCAATATTTCAAAGAAGAGCAAGGGCGCTATCCCCAGTGTCCTGGCCAATATTTATCCCTCAATCAACGTCACTAAAACAGATGATCTGGTCATTATCACATTGCTGTTCGTGGGAGCTTGCTGTGTGCAGATTAGCTGCCGCGTTTCCTACATTACAAAAGTGACTACACTTCCAAAAAATACTTCATTGTCTGTAAAGCGCTTTGGGATGTCCGGTGGTCGTGAAAGGCGCTATATAAATGCAAGTCTTTCTTTTTAAACGTCATACACACCGAATATGATTGGGTTATGGGGTTCGATTTGCTAGTTATGCTTTTGTGCTGAATTTCTGCTCTCAAGTTTTAATCTGTGTGTTCTATTGCTTAACAGCGGAAGGTAAGGAGGAGATTGTCAAAGTGACGTTCGGAGAGCTGAAGACCGATGTGGCTTTGTACGCTGCAGCGCTCCGAAAGATGGGAGTGAAGATAGGCGACAGAGTTGTTGGTAGGTACCCTTTTGACTTCTAAACTAGGACTCTTAATTTCTGTTTAAACAAAGTAAATGCTTTAAGCAATCCATTTTCCAGCATCTCAAACATTTAAATGTGTTGAATTAGAAAGTGAAAGATGGTATATTTAAAAAAAAAAGGATGGCTCTGGAAGTTGTAACTGGCGTTTGGTGAAATTATTCGGCAAATGACGCAATGCGTTTGTATGTGGTTTTATTTGAAAGGATAGACTGTTGCGTTTCTTCCGCAGTTGCTGAAAGTTGCATGTTGCTGAAAGTGCTGTGCCACTGCATTGGCCCTCTATTAGTTTTCACTGACAAAAATATTGTGGCATTCAAATCCATAATACGGCAGGTGGTGTGGTTGGCTTAAGTTTGATGCTAACTAACAAAATTACCATAACTGTCCTGGCCAATATTTATCCCTTAACCAACACCTAAAAACTGATTATCTGGTTATTATCCCATTGCTATTTGCTGTGTGTAAATTGGCTGCCGTGTTTCCTACATTACGACAGTCACTACACTTTAAAAAAAAAAAAAGTACTTCACCCGCCGTAAAGCTCTTTGGGACGTCCTGAGGTGGTGAAAGGAGCTATAGAAATGCAAGTCTTCCTTTTATAATTTGCATGGAAATGTTTTAATGCTTCCTTTTGTTACAGACCTACTTTTGAGTATCTTTTTTCTGCCCGTGCATTTATTGCAGGGTGGGGCTCCATGGCACAGTGGTAACAAATAAACAACAGCTGATACACAATTGCTTTGATTTGCGACTTCACTTTTGGCCGCCGAACGATTGTTTACGGCCGGAGAAGGTTGGCAGAGCTCGCGGTGCGAAGTCTGTCAACAAACCTACCACTCCGCCCACCTGCAGCCAGGCAACAGACCGCTGCAGTTATATTTGCTGCCGGCGTACCGACATTCCTGGAGCCAGGTGGCTGTTAGTGCCGCCAGAGGAAGTAGTGTCGCCTCATTTACTTGACCGCACCGATGCTAAAGTTGCAGCTGCCATTACTGGCAGTACTGCAATGTAAAAAAAACAAACCCCCAGCAATGTCCGATTCCTCTTGGCAGCTTCGAAATGTGGCATGGTCGGTAACATTAAATGAGCGTATAGGTGCAACAAATTAAATGAATAGATTGGGCTTGTCGTGAGGCTGAGCTGTTTTTAGTTTAAACCTTTCCTGTGTGAGGGGACTTTTGGCAGTCCCCTCACAATAAAGCAGGTCTTAATTAAAAAAAAATAGGTCTAGTAAACTAGTACAGGAATCATCTGTATCTTTTAACTAAATTAGCCGAGGTACTGAGTTTTTTTTTTAGTAGCTGAATAATTCACTCCCTCTAGATTCAGTACTGTGATTGGTAAATAGAGACGGGTCTCTATGACGTCACAGCTCAGAAGGAAATGTTCTGAACAACTGTTTCACTGTACCACTCTTCTGTATGAGTAAGAATTTGTCTGCTTTTCAAGCCAGTGTGCAGCCTAAGGGAAGTCTGCTACTTAATCACATTTATATCCATGCAACATTCGCCAGGTTATACAAGGGCTCTTGCTGTATTCTACATTCTGACACAAACCAGCTTCTTCCATTGGATTAGACATCATTTTGCAACCAGTCCAGCCCAAGGCCAGTTTTGTTGATCCTTGATTGCAGGAATATTCCATCTGCAACTTAAGTGAAAGCTTAAACATTCCTTTTGGAAGTTTGCCTTGTTCTGCCTGCATAATCGTGCTTCTGTGGAAAATGTTAGTACTGGGATTTCTTTTGCTGCAGAAGAGCTTTTATAAATGGAAGATACGTTGCATCGAGTTAGGTGACTGATCCTAATGAAAACTAGGTCAGATATAAAATAAAATAAGAAAGCTACAAAAAGGGAAATTAGAAAGACCAAGAGGAGGTGCAAGAGAAAATTAGCATAAAATGTAAAGACAATAAAAAAAAACTTTTTCTATCTGCATATTAGTATTAAGAGTACCCAATACAGTCAAGGTAAGGGTAAAGTTGCTAGTCGACAGTGAGGGATTGGCAGAAACTCTTGAGTACAAAAAGCAAAAAACTGCAGATGCTGAAACGAAAGCCACAATACTGTAAACACTCAGCAGGTCAGGCAGCATCTTTGGATAGAACAGACAAGTTAACGTTTCACGTGTGGACCCGAAACTCAAAATAAGTACTTTGACTCAGCTTTCCTAGCCCAGGTGGTTACTGGGATTTTCGAACCAGTGGAGGTGGGTGCAACACAATTAGAGGAGGTTATTATTCAAAAAGAGCTGGTACTAAAGATGTTATTCATACTTACTGCACAGAAGTTACAGCACGGAAACGGGCCATTCGGCCTAACCATTCCACGTCTATGTTTACCCTCCACCACAAGCAAACGGCCCCAATCTCCTTTTCCTTCATCCACCTATCCAACCTAATCTTGGATGTTGACATAGTATCTCTCTCGCCTCTATTCCTGGAAATAAATTTCACCGCCTCACAACTCCTTCTGGAAAGAAGATTTTTTCCTGCTCTCTGTTCTAAATCTCTTCTATCATTGGGACCTGTAATTTGTGGTGGTCTTGCGAAAAAAGACCTAATTTTTCAAGTCTTTCTTCGTATTTGTATTTCTCATACCAGGCAACATTCTAGTGAATCTGTGTTGTATCCGCCATTGATTAAAAACGCAACTGGACCAGCCCCGTAAATGCTGTGGCTACTAGAGCAGGTCAGAAACTGAGTATTGTGCAGTGAGTGTCTCACCTTCTGACTCTCAAAGCTCTCCACCACCTACAAGGCACAAGTCTGGAGCGTGATTGATTACTCTCCATTTGTCTGGATGGTTGCAGCTGCAGGAACACTCAAGAAGCTCAACACCATCTAGGATAAAGCACTGCTTGCTAGGCACTCTATCCACCACGTGAAAGATCCACTCTCTCCACCATTGGCGCACCATGCCTGTAGTGTGTACCCTCTACAAGATGCATTGCAGCAAGGCTTTTTTGGCAGTGCATCCCAAACCAGTGACCTCCACCACCTGTAAGGACAAGGGCTGCAGGTGCATGGGAACACCATCCCCTTCAAGTCAAACATCATCCCAACTTGGACATGTATGGCCATTCCTTCATCATCATTGGGTCAAAGTCCTGGAACTCACTATCTAACAGCACTGTGGTAGTACCTTCACCACATGGACTGCAGCGGTTCAAGAAGAAGGCTCACTACCACCTGCTCAAGAGCAACTAGGGATGGGCAATAAATGCTGGCCTCGCCAGCGACTCTCTCAGCCCGAGAATTAATTCAAAAAATACTTATCTCTTAAAGCCTCAACATCCTTCATAAAGTGTAGAGTCCAATACTGCACACAATACTCTGAGATCTTATTAAAGTTTTATGTAGACTCATCATAACCTCTTGGCTTTTATACTTTGTTTCTCTTGTGATAAAACCTAGAATTCCGTTAACTTTGTTTACCACCTTAGCAACCTGATGTGCTGCCTTTAACACCCTGTGACTTTGAATCCCCCTGTTCTTCCACCGCACCGAGCCAAAATCCGTTCCGAGTATAATTACTATTTTTCTTTTTAACAAAATTCATGAGCTCGTACTGGGCTCGATTGTGGGTGGCCGATCGGGACCATTCCGGCGGCAATGTGGCCCCCTTGATTTTCAGGCTCCGGCCTCCTTTAAATTCAGTAGGTGAGCTGCACAGCATCAAACTGGCATCAGCGCACCAGATTAGAGCCTGAATATCGAGCTGGAGCTGCTGCCAGCAATGTAAGTTGCGGGGTTGGGTCGTGTTGACGGAGGGTGGGTGTCCCGGGGTGGCAGCGGCCAGATTATGTACGTTGGTCCTGGAGGAGCACCGCTGCTTTACTGGAACGGTACGAATATATAAATCGGCGTTAAGAAGGACGTTGCATCCATAGGCTGGTTTTCCGATCTGCCTGTGATCCCTAGCCATATTTTATTGCCGCTTGCAATCCAAGCTCAATAAATTTTAATATAAAAATATCAGTCGGGGAAAATCAGCTGTCAAAACACTTCTTTTATTGCTCAATTGAGGTTTAAGATTTCAATGGCGTTTTGAGATCATGTCCGTAAATATGTTGCCCTCCGGCAACTTGATGTGCGATTCAATACTTTACTGATTCTGAGGCCTCCAGTGGTGTGAATTAAGCAAACTTGATCTCGCCATTGATTTTAATGGGAACTGAGCTTTAATAATTAGCTGCTCAACCTTTTCAGCGAGGGTCTCTGTGGAGCAGCGCAAAAGTGCCAGCAATTTATGGCGTGTCGCACGTAATGGCATAAGTCACTCCTGCCATCAATTTCTGCACCACAGATGCACCATTGCTATACTGTGATTTTTCAGCAAATTTAGGCCCAGTAACTGCTTTTTAACAGTTATCTACATATCTACTCCTTTTTTGGTCCATAATTAAATCTCATCTACAGTGCAGGGTTGAAATTTAATCTAAAATGATTCAACCACTCGACACTGCAGGCAGTTATCTGTTAATCTGTGATGAACATTCTTGGAAAAAAAGCAGCAGTCATTGTGTACGAGGTAAAGGCTTAAGCACACAGGCATCTTGTGCTTAAGCTCCTAATGAAGGCCACAGCAGCATAATGCAGATTTACTTACGTTCTGATGCTAATTGGGGGCAGGATGCATTCTTTTTGCGTGTTGGGGGCGGAGGCAAGGGAACAAATTGCCTGTTCGTGACTTCAATTTAGTGTAGTTCTGTGTCTTGCCCCCCCCCCCCCCCCCCTCCCAATCTCCAGCATAATGAAAATCAAGTCTAATTGCTGGACCAGTTTCACTACATTAGTTGTGTATTATGACTAAACCTTCTACAAATCTACCAGAAAAATGCTGACTGCTTTGGTCAGCCATAGTGAAGTAATAAAATTGATTTTATGTTGATGAATGAGCGCTAAGCCACCGTAAAGCTGTTCTGCTAATGTTGTGGGAGACGGTGGATACTGAGTTACTGCAGTACATCATCTAGTTGGAGTTAAAATGGGTTTAATTAGAGTGGGCACAAATGCATGGATGTTCCCTGACCTGACATAGTTGCGTCATTACCAGAAATGACACATGTACGTGTTTAGCAGACTTGCCAGTATTACACAAGGGTAATCTCTATTAATGCTGCTTAGCGGCCAATTTTAAATTCATAGGTCATGGAGTTGCTCTCTCTCCACAAAATAATTATTTAGAGCTTAGAATGACAGTGCATTTAAAAAAAGAAATGGTTAACATTTCATATTGTTTGATCAGGTGCGTGACCACTCCATGCATGCAGTTTGTCGAGAGGTGCAATTGTGTTGATTCAAGGCCTGCTACAGATGGATAGGCAGTCTGTCTCGGAGTGTTGGCACAGTACCAAGCAGGACCATTTGAACAGGATCTGTGCACTCTGTTCTACTGTACTGGCTGTCTTCTGCAAACCTGCTTGTGTGGCAGTAAAATTCTGCTGTAACTAAGAATATGCTTTTGGGGTGGGAGAGGGGCTGCTAACAGTAAGATATAAAGTGCTCCTGATTAATTTTGAAATGGACAATTTTGGGTGAATGATGAATCTAATAGAAAAAGGTTAATATTTCAGTGTTTTGAGGTCTGAATTCTGGCCTAATTTGGAACTTTCAGCCCTTTTGATGAAATGGTATCTCTTGTGCAGTTTTGCTGATATTTTTTGGTCAAGGTGCTATGTTGTGTTAACAGGTGAAAGGGAAGTCTCTGAAAGCAGCGGGGGTACCACGTGAAATTATTTTTCGAAGCTTGCTTAGTTTGTAATCAATGTAAATAAACAGCATAAAATGACTTCAATTTTACACATTGAGAATCTTGTACTAAAATGGTTATCAGCCTATTAGGTGTCAGTCTTGGCTTAGTGGTAGCGCTCTTGCCTCTGGGGCAAAAAGTTGTGGGTTTAAATCCCACTCCAGAGACTTGAGCACATAGTCTGGGTAGCACTGAGGGAGTGCTGCACTGTCAGAGGTGCTGTCTTTCAGATGAGATGTTAAACCGAGGGTCCCTTCTGCCCTCGGGTGGACGTAAAAGAACCCATGGCGTTATTTAAATTAAAGCAGGAGAATTCTCTCTGGTGTCCTGGCCAATATTTCTCCCTCAACCAATATTGCTGAAACAGATTATCTGGTTATTATCTCATTGCTGCTTGTGAGACCTTGCAGTGTGTAAATTGACTGCTGCGTTTCCCACATTACAACAGTGACTACACTTCAAAAGTACTTAATTGGCTGTAAAGCAGTTTAGGGCGTCCTGAGGTTGTGAAAAGTGCCATATAAGTACAAGCTCTTTCTTTCTAAACTGGCATTAAAAATTTCTGGAGGTAAAATGTCACACTAGTGCAATAGGGAGTGCTGTATGGTGATTTGGTGGTGGGTGGGGGGGGGAAATGCATAATTTGGGAGCAATATTTCGGGTTGTAGCATGTTGCGAGGGCAGTATTGTAATGTGAGAAACATTACAACAGTGGCTACACCTTCAAAAGTACTTCACTGGCCGTAAAGCGCTTCGGGACCTCCTGAGGGTGTGAAAGGTGCTACATAAATGCAAGTTCTTCTTTAAATGCAAGTTCTTCTATTTGGGGTTGAGACATGTTGTAGGGACAAGATTTGGGGTTGTTGGAGCAGTATTGTGGGATCTTGGCCAGGCACCTGCATATTTATTGCCCATCCCAAGTTGCCCTGAGAAAGTAGTAGTGGGCCTTCTCCTTCAACTGCTGCAGTCCTTCTGGCCTTGGTGCTCACGCAATGGTGCTAGTTAGGGAACTGTATGATTTGACCCAGCGATGACGAAGGAATTGAATATGTCCCAAGTAGGAATGGAGCGTGACTTAAAGGGGAACTTGCAGGCGATGTTGTTTCCATGATGTTGCTGCTCTTGTCCTTCTTGATGGTAGAGATCACGGGGCTGGGCGATGCAGTAAAGTAAGCGTGCTGAGTTGCTGCAGTGCATCCTGTAGATAGTCCGTACTGTAGTCACAGTCTGCCAGTGTTGGAGAGGGTGGAAATTTTCAGTTGCAGGGGCGCCAATCAAGCAGACTGATTTGTCCTGGATGACGTCAAGTTTCTTGAGTGTTGTGGCCAAACCCATCAAGGCCAGTGATTCCATCACAATTGTGTCAGCTGTGGCTCAGTGGGCAGCACACTCGCCTCTGAACCAGGAGGTTGTGGGTTCAAGTCCCACTCCAGGGACTTGAGCACATAAAGCTAGGTTGACACTCCAGTGCAATGCTGAGGGAGTGCTGCATTGTCAGAGGTGCCGTCTTTCGGATGAGACGTTAAACCGAGGCCCCTGTCTGCTCTCTCAGGTGGACGTAAAAGATCCCATGGCACTATTTCGAAGACGAGCAGGGGAGTTATCCCCGGTGTCCTGGCCAATAGTTATCCCTCAACCAACATAACAAAAACAGATTATCTGGTCATTGCTGAGCGCAAATTGGCTGCCCCGTTTCCTACATTACGACAGTGACTCCACTTCAAAAGTACTTAATTGGCTGTAAAGTGCTTTGAGACGTCCGGTGGTCGTGAAAGGCGCTATATAAATGCAAGTCTTTCTTTCTTTCTTTGAGCCTTGTAGATGGCGGAGAGGCATTTAGGGATCAGGAGGTGAGGCACTTGACACAGAGCACCGAGCTTCTGCCCTGCTTTTGTATCCATGGTGTTGATGTGGTTAATCCAGTTCTGGATCTGGTCAATGGTGACTCTCATGATGGTGGGGGACTAGGTACTGGTGTTGTTGAAGATCTGGGCAGGTGGTTGGGCCTTTTTTGTTCAAGATGTTCATTGCTTGGTACTTCATGGCATGAATGCTAGCTGCCACTTGTCAGCCCAGGTCATGCGGTAGGCTGGCTTGGCTGCTCATTTATTGGATGAGTTGTGAATGGAGCTGAACACTAGAATCATCAGTGAACAGCCCTAATCCTGACCACCTGACAGGGGGAAGGTCATTGATGATAAAACCTAAAATGGTTGGGCTGAGGACGCTGTCCTGCGGAATCCCTGTAGAGATGTTCAGTGGATGTGATGATTGGTTTACGACAACCACGATCACCTTCCTGTGGCGCTCGGCGCTTGTGTCCGTGTTTGGATCAAGACTGTGATACGGTCTGGAACCAAATGGTTCTGGTAGAATCTGAACTGATCATTGGGTGAGCTGGTTATTAGTGATTAGTTGTTGTTTAATGGTTCTGTCGATCACTTCTTTCCTTGCATTGCTGATGATTGGGTGGGCAGAGCCTGATTAGGTGGTAATTAGCTCTGTTAGATTTGTCCTACTTTTTGAATAGAATATACCTGGTCACTCTTCCACATAGATGCCAGTGCCATAGCTGCACTGGAATAGCTTGGCTAGGTGGCTAGATAGTTCTAGTGTGCTGGTCTACAGCACTACAACTCCAATGTAATTGGGTCCCTAGCCTTTGCATTGTTCAGTATACTAAGCCGCTTATTAATGTCACATGGATTGTACCAAATTGGCTGGATTTTCTCACGTATGATGTGGGGGACCTCGGGAAGAGGCTGATTAGTATTCACTCTGCATTTTTGGCAGAAGATTCTTTCAAACACTCGCTTGCTGGGCTTCACCATGGTTGAGGATGTTCTTGCAGCCTCCTCCTCCTGTGAGTAACCTCGTTGTTTATCGGTATTCTTGTCTGGATGTGGTGGAGCTTCAGATCTTTGCTTTGATTCATTGGTTGTGGAACCACTAAGCACTGACAATAGCCTGCTGCTTTTGATGTTTAGCATACAGATAGCCCTGTGCTGTAATTTCACAAAGTAGGTGCCTCATTCCAAGATGTGCCTGGTGCTGCTCCTGGCATGCCTTTCTACACTCCCCTTGACCAGGGTTGATCTTCCAGCTTGATGCAGTAGTAATGGATGTGTTGGGCCCAGAGATTGTGGTGGTAATGGCCCACAATGCCTGATGATTGCCCAGTTTTGGTTCTCACTTTGAAGCCAAGACTTTGGTTTAAGGCCCCCACCTGTATCCTGCTGGTGAGATGGGACATAACCAGGAATTGTGATTGAGGCGTCTGGGATGCTAGCTGAAAGATAGGATTCCAAGTGTGAAGAATAAACTAACTGTGTGAATGGTCATGGAGGCATTTAATACAGTTTAAGGTTATCGGTATACAAGGAATGTAAAAGGCTGTTTCTTGAGTAGTCTATGGGACATCTCGCCCAACTTGAGCACTCGTCTCCAGATATTGCTGAGGAGGTCTTTGTAGGGTCTACTCGGCTGGGATTGCCTCAGTCTTGTCCTGATACTTGGGTCTATGACAATAGATTCATCCAATATTGTTCTATTTTATAGTTGTTGTTTTACAGCTTCAGGGGACGTTAACAGTCAACCACATATTGCAAGGTTCCCTTCTTTGAAGATCATCAATGAATCAATTGGTTTCTTTTAAAGACAATCGGCAGCTATTGAGGACATTTTTCTGGTGCTTGCTCACAAATGACCAGATTTATTGAATTTAATATCGCAATTTTCCACGGAAATTGATTCATGACCTCTGGGTTGCTAGTCCAGTACCATAACCAGTAGGCTTCTTTTTATTTGTTTGTGGGATGTGGGCATCGCTGGCAAGGCCAGCATTTATTGCCCATCCCTAATTGCCATTGAGAAGGTGGTTGAACTGCTGCAGTCCGTGTGGTGAAGGTACTCCCACGGTGCTGTTAGGTAGGGAGTCCCAGGATTTTGACCCAGCGATGATGAAGGAACGACGATATATTTCCAAGTCCGGATGGTGTGTGACTTGGAGGGGAACTTGCAGGTGATGGTGTTCCCATGCACCTGCTGCCCTTGTCCTTCTAGGTGGAAGAGGTCGCAGGTTTGGAAGGTGCTGCCGAAGAAGCCTTTGCGAGTTGCTGCCATGCATCTTGTAGATGGTACACACTGCAGCCACAGTACGCCGGTGGTGGAGGGAGTGAATATTTAAGGTGGTGGATGGGGTGCCAATCAAGCGGGCTGCTTTGTCTTGGATGGTGTCGAGCTTCGAGCGTTGTTGGAGTTGCACTCATCCAGGCAAGTGGAAAGTATTCCATCACACTCCTGACTTCTGCCTTGTAGATGGTGGAAAGGCTTTGGGGAGTCAAGGTGAGACATTCGGCACAGAATACCCAGCCTCTGACCTGCTCTTGTTGCCAGAGTATGTATGTGGCTGGTCCAGTTAAGTTTCTGGTCAATGATGACCCCCAGGATATTGATGGTGGGGGATTCTGCGATGGTAATGCCGTTGAATGTCAAGGGGAGGTGGTTAGATTCTTGCTTGTTGGAGATAGTCATTGCCTGGCACTTCTGTGGCACGAATGTTACCTGCCACTTATCAGCCCAAGCCTGAATATCGTCCAGGTCTTGTTGCATGCGGGCATGGACTGCTTCATTATCTGAGGAGTTGTGAATGGCGCTGAACACTGTGCAGTCATCAGCGAACATCCCCATTTCTGACCTTATGTTGGAGGGAAGATCATTGGTGAAGCAGCTGAAGATGGTTGGGCCTAGGACACTGCCCTGAGGAACTCCTGCAGCGATGTTCTGGGGCTGTGATGATTGACCTTCAACCACCACAACCATCTTCCTTTGTGCTAGGTATGACTCCAGCCAGTGGAGAGTTTTCCCCCCGATTCCCAATGACTTCAGTTTTACTAGGGCTCCTTGATGCCACACTCGGTCAAATGCTGCCTTGATGTCAAGGGCAGTCACTCTCACCTCACCTCTGGAAATCAGCTCCTTTGTCCATGTTTGGACCAAGGCTGTAATGGGGTCTGGAGCAGAGTGGTCTTGGCGGAACCCAAACTGGGCATCAGTGAGCAGGTTATTGGTGAGTAAGTGCTGCATGATAGCACTGTCGATGACACCTTCCATCACTTTGCTGATGATTGAGAGTAGACTAATGGGGTGGTAATTGGCCGGATTGGATTTGTCCTGCTTTTTGCGGACAGGACATACCTGGGCAGATTTCCACATTGTCGGATAGATGCCAGTGTTGTAGCTGTACTGGAACAGCTTGTCTAGAGGCGCGGCTAGTTCTGGAGCACATGTCTTCAGCACGATAGCCGGGATGTTGTCGGGGCCCATAGCCTTTGCTGTATCCAGTGCACTCAGCTGTTTCTTGATATCACATGGAGTGAATCGAATTGGCAAAAGACTGGCTTCTGTAGTAGAGGGGACCTCAGGAGTAGGCCGATATGGATCATCCACTCGGCACTTCTGGCTGAAGATGGTTGCAAACGCTTCAGCCTTGTCTTTTGCACTCACGTGCTGGGCTCCACCATCATTGAGGATGGGGATATTCATGGAGCCTCCTCCTCCCGTTAGTTGTTTAATGGTCCACCACCGTTCACGACTGGATGTGGCAGGACTGCACGACAGGCTACTACCTGATCAAAGTTTACTGCCTTGTGTTTACATCATACAGCATTTTTAGGTTGTTCTGAAATTAAAAATTTACATTCCTTGTACACTGTTACTGATAACCCTAAACTGCTGTTAAATGCCTCCATGTCTATTCACACACTGTTAGTTTATTCTTCAAATATTGGGCTTGTTTGTGTACTTATGTTGCTATCAGTTCATATTTGTTTGCAAAAGGCTGTGTCCTACTCAAGCGAACTGCTTACCTCCACTTTAAATAGGCGGTTAGCAAGAGATATGAATGGTAGCACATGGAAATCATAGAATGATACAGCACAGAAGGAGGCCATTTGGCCCATCATGCCTTTGGTAGAGCTATTCAGTTAATCCCACTCCCCTGCTCTTTCCCCATAGCCCTGTAATTATTTCTCCTCCAAGTATTTAGCCACTTCTCCTTTGAATGTTACTATTGAATCTGCTTCCACCACCCTTTCAGGCAGTGCATTCCAGATCACAACTCGCTGTGTAAAGAAAAAATGTTTTCTCATGTCGCCTCTGGTTCTTTTGTTCTGTGTCCTTTGGTTACCGATCTTTCTGCCACTGGAAACAGTTTCTCCTTATTTACTCTATCAAAACCATTCATGATTTTGAACACATCTATCAATTCTATATAAATAAATTTTCTCTACTAACTCTATCTCTGTGTTCAGTAACAAGATAATGCAAGGCTAAGTAAAACCCTTTTTAAAACTGATCCATTCTTGAGAAATGTGAGAAGTCGCACAACACCAGGTTATAGTCCAACAGTTTTATTTGAAATCACAAGCTTTCGGAGCGCTGCTCCTTCGTCACCTGACAAAGGAGCGGCGCTCTGAAAGCTTGTGATTTCAAATAAAACTATTGGACTATAACCTGGTGTTGTGCGACTTCTCACATTTGTCCACCCAGTCCAACACCGGCATCTCCGCATCATTCTTGAGAGTGAGGGGAGAGATTTAGGAAGGTGCTTATTATCTCACTTCACAGTCTGGTGGGTGGGTCGGTGTACTACTTTCAAATGCCATGGTGACCCGCAGCACTAACACATCCTTAGCTGACCATAGGTGTGCATTCCATGAGCACAATTACAGAGTGATGGGATGTGCTACTGAATTGTCCAGCTGAAAACTTCGAGCTGCTTTTCCCTGTAGATAAGCTGCGGATTCGTTTCTGAATCTAAATTGGGCAAAGTCACATCGATTTGAATTTTTTCCTGTTATGATTAATTCAAGTTTGCCACCCTTTGCCATTGCCAAGTAAGTACATTCATGTGTCACTGACTGTCTTTAAACTACCAATAAAACTGACGTTGAAAAAGACTTGCATTTCGAAGTGAAGTCAGTTATTAACTGCTCATGTTTAAAATTGACAGTTGGACATTAAAAACTTAGCGATAGACAAATTATTTTTGCTTTGACGGGAATCTCCTGAAAACACGATTCCGATTTTACTCGCTAGGAATGGCCAAGACGTTGGAACTAAACCTTCGCTACAGTGATTCTGAAGTCTTGTTGGCTGCTAGTCAAAAATGTTGAGAATCTGTAAGAGTGAAGGAGAAACTCTGAGGGTTGTGGCCATGAAATAGTCATTTGAAACCAGATACATTCTGACAGTGTCACAGACAATCCTTGCCAAGGAACTGTTTGATCTTGAATCCAATTTTCAGGAGATATCTGAATTATCTTGTTCTCGTGTTCACTTATAATTGCAAGTGCTGTTACGTCTTTTAAATGTGTTTTAAGATGTGTGCTTCTGAAATTTTAAGTTCTTGACTCAAACCTCGTTACCCTAATGGATTTGAGTATTGGTTGTAACTGCTATGGTTCAGCCTCATGAAAATGAATGTGATGCGGAGATGCCGGTGTTGGACTGGGGTGGACAAAAGTGAGAAGTCGCACAACACCAGGTTATAGTCCAACAGCTTTATTTGAAATCACAAGCTTTCGGAGCTGCTGCCCCTTCGTCAGGTGAAGTCAACTTCACCTGACGAAGGAGCAGCGCTCCGAAAGCTTGTGATTTCAAATAAAGCTGTTGGACTATAACCTGGTGTTGTGCGACTTCTCACTTATGAAAATGAATGTTTAAGGTATTTTCCTGCTGGTTATAAAAGGAAGTTGCAATTTTTTGTCTAAAATACAACCTGGTTCTCAATTTAAGCGTTGAGTGCAATTTCTTTGGAGGAGCCAGCTGGGTAGGATTGCTAATGACAATTGTGAGCGGGCTTGAATGTATCCGTGACGATGATCAATAATTCAGGGAGCTTTAGTAATACATTTCAGTAGTGTTGCTGATTAATTTCTCCCACAGTCTTAAACTCAGCAGCTGTTCTGACTGCAGGTATCCTAGTCATCACGTTTCACCATTTAAAGACAAATATTGAATAAAGGCAGGTGAATTGATCATTCTTGGTCACTTTTTTTTTACACCAGCCTTTAAATGGGATTCAGATTGTGAAACTCCCCAAGTGTAGGTTATAGCAAAATTATTTTACATTCTCAACACCATTATAAGAACATAAGAAATAGGAGCAGGAGTAGGCCAATCGGCCCTTCGAGCCTGCTCCGCCATTCAATAAGATCATGGCTGATCTGATCCTCACCTCAAATCTAAAGAACACAAGAAGTAGGAGCAGGACCTGGCCACTCAGCCCCTGGGCCCGCTAAGCCACCCACAGGGCCTCGACCGATCCGAACTCAGCCTCATGTCCAATTTCCTGCCCGCTCCCCGTAACCCCTAATTCCCTTTACTTCTAGGAAACTGTCTATTTCTGTTTTAAATTTATTTAATGATGTAGCTTCCTGGGGCAGCAAATTCCACAGACCCACCACCCTCTGAGTGAAGAAGTTTCTCCTCATCTCAGTTTTGAAAGAGCAGCCTCTTATTCTAAGATTATGCCCCCTAGTTCTAGTTTCACCCATCCTTGAACATCCTCCCCGCATCCACCCCATTAAACTTGGTGCAAGTCGCACCATCTTTCAGTTGACTTCAGCGGGAGAGGCCACATTGTTCGTGTGACGGCATGTGATTTTAGGCTAATTGGTGCCCTCTGGGTATCTGCAAGTCTCTTCAGCTTTTAAAATGTGCACTCCCTTCCTTCATATAGTTCAGTTGAACTGTGTTTTTGTATGTTTTTATGAATATTCAAGAATGAGACACATTGACCATAAAATAGCACTACCTTTTTTTAGTTGATGACTTCCCTGAAATATTTTGGTCTGTCTTGCAATTTTATATGGACTAAAACCAAGAGTATCAAAATACTAATTTTAATAAAATAGTTATTTAAAAAAAAAAAGCTGGTAACAACTTTGGTAGGGAAGTACAATTGGTTTGTCCTTTTTCAAAATAAACACGAATACTGGAAATCTGAAATAAAACCGGAAATGGTGGAATTGCACAGCAGGTCAGTCAACACCTCCAAGGTTACGGGATCGGTAGCATAGTGGTAATGTCACTGGGCTAGTAATCCAGAGGCCTGGACTAATGATCCAGAGACTTGAGTTCAAATCCCACCACAGCAGCTGGGGAATTTAAATTCAGTTAATTAAATAAATCTGGAATTTAAAAACCTAGTGTCAGTAATGGTGACCATGAAACTATCAGATTGTTGTAAAAACCCATCTGGTTCACGAAGGAAATCTGCCATCCTTACCTGGTCTATATGTGACTCCAGACCCACAGCAATGTGGTTGACTCTTAACTGCCTCTGCAATGGCCTAGCAAGCCACTCAGTTGTAAAAAAAAAAAAACGCTACGAAAAACACTAAATAAAACCAGACGGACTACCCGGCCTCGACCTCGACACTGGCACAACCACGGCACACCCAGCCCAGTCGACCCTGCAAAGTCCTCCTCACCAACATCTGGGGACTTGTGCCAAAATTGCAACAGCCTGACATAGACATACTCACAGAATCATACCTTTCAGTCAATGTCCCAAACTCCTCCATCACCATCACCAGTGCTGGTGGTACAGTGGTATACAGTTGGGAAGAAGTGGCCGTGGGAGTCCTCAACATTGACTCTGGACCCCATGAAGTCTCATGGCTTCAGGTCAAGCATGGGCAAGGAAAACTCCTGCTGATTACTATCTACTGCCCTCCCTCAGCTGATGAATCAGTACTCCTCCATGTTGAGCACCACTTGGAAGAAGCACTGAAACTGGCAAGGGCACAGAATGTACTCCTGGGTGGGGGACTTCAATGTCCATCACCAAGAGTGGCTCAGTAGCACCACTGCTGACCGAGCTGGCCTAAGTCCTGAAGGACATAGCTGCCAGCGACAGGTGGTGAGATAACCAGCACGAGAGAAAAACCTACTTGACCTCGTCCTCACCAATCTACCTGTCGCAGATGCATCTGTCCATGACGGCATTGGCAGCAGTGACCACTGTACAGTCATTGTGGAGATGAAGCCCTGTCTTCACACTGAGGACACCCTCCATTGTGTTGCGTGGCACTACCGTGCTAAATGGGATAGATTCAGAACAGATCTAGCAGCTCAAAACTGGGCATCCATGAGGTGCTGTGGGCTATCAGCAACAGCAGAATTGTATTCCACCACAATCTGTAACCTCATGGCCCGGCATATCCCTCACTCTACCATTACCATCAAGCCGGGGGACCAACTCTGGTTCAATAAGGAGTGTAGAAGAGCATGCTAGGAGCAGCACTAGGCATACCTACATGCATGCTAAAAAGCGGAAGCAGCATGCTATAGAGAGAGCTAAGCGATCCCACAATCAACAGATCAGATCAAAGCTCTGCAGTCCTGCCATGTCCAGTCATGAATGGTGGTGGACCATTAAACAACTAACTGGAGGAGGAGGCTCCATGAATATCCCCATCCTCAATGATGGTGGAGCCCAGAACGTGAGTGCAAAAGACAAAGCTGAAGCGTTTGCAACCATCTTCAGCCAGAAGGGCCGTGTGGATGATCCATATCGGCCTCCTCCTGAGGTCCCCACTACCACAGAAGCCAGTCTTCAGCCGATTCGGCTGAACACACTGGCTACAGCAAAGACAACATCCCGGCTGTCGTGCTGAAGACTTGTGTTGCAGAACTCTAGCCTCTAGCCAAGCTATTCCAGTACAGCTATAACACTGGCATCTATCTGACAATGTGGAAAACTGCCCAGATATGACCTGTCCACAAAAAGCAGGACAAATCCAATCTGGCCAATGACTGCCCCATCAGTCTACTCTCAATCATCAGCAAAGTGATGGAAGGTGTCGTCGACAGTGCTATCAAGCAGCACTTACTCACTGATGCCCACTTTGGGTTCCGCCAAGACCACTCGGCTCCAGACCTCATTACAGCCTTGGTCCAAACATGGACCAAAGAGCTGAATTCCAGAGGTGAAGTGAGAGTTACTGCCCTTGACATCAAGGCAGCATTTGACCGAGTGTGGCATCAAGGAGCCCTAGTAAAACTGAAGTCAACTCTTCACTGGCTGGAGTCATTTCTAGCACAAAGGAAGATGGTTGTGGTGGTTGAAGGTCAATCATCACAGCCCCAGGGCATCGCTGCAGGAGTTCCTCAGGGCAGTGTCCTAGGCCCAACCATCTTCAGCTGCTTCATCAATGACCTTCCCTCCAACATAAGTTCAGAAATGGGGATGTTCGCTGATGACTGCACAGTGTTCAGTGCCATTCACAACTCCTCAGATAATGAAGCAGTCCATGCCCACATGCAGCAAGACCTGGTCGAAATTCAGGCTTGGGCTAATAAGTGGCAGGCAACAATCGCGCCACACAAGTGCCAGGCAATGACTATCTCCAACGAGCGAGCGTCTAACCACCGCCCCTTGACATTCAACGGCATTACCATCGCCGAATCCCCCACCATCAATATCCTGGGGGTCACCATTGACCAGAAACTTAACTGACCCAGCCACATAAATACTGTGGCAACAAGAGCAGGTCAGGGGCTGGGTATTCTTTGGCGAGTGTCTCACCTCCTGACTCCCCAAAGCCTTTCCACCATCTACAAAGCACAAGTAAGGAGTGTGATGGAATACTCTCCACTTGCCTGGATGAGTGCAGCTCCAACAACACTCAAGAAGCTCGACACCATCCAGGACAAAGCAGCCCGCTTGATTGGCACCCCATCCACCACCTTAAAATATTCACTCCCTCCACTACTGACATACCGTGGCTGCAGTGTGTACCATCTACAAGATGAATGGCAGCAACTCGCCAAGGCTTCTTCGGCAGCACCTCCCAAACCCTGCGACCTCTTCCACCTAGAAGGACAAGGGCAGCAGGTGCATGGGAACACCACCACCTCCAAGTTCCCCTGCAAGTCACACACCATCCTGACTTGGAAATATATCACCGTTCCTTCATCGTCGCTGGGTCAAAATCCTGGAACTCTCTCCCTAACAGCACTGTTGGGAGTACCTTTACCACACGGACTGCAGCGGTTCAAGACGGCAGCTCACCACCACCTTCTCAAAGGCAACTAGGGTTAGGCAATAAATGCTGGCCTTGCCAGCGACGCCCACATCCCATGAACGAATATATTAAAAAAGCTATTCATGTTTTTGGGTGTTTCTTCATCAGAACTGGTTTGTCTTGATAATTTGAGTGTTTTTATTCCCTTTCACCAAGAATTTTGTATGTTTTAACATCTCCGCTGCAGGGTTTGTATTACTATTGCACTCTTTTAGGATCATTGCTATGTGTATGACAAGTTGAACAGTTTCTTCTGGGGACTGGCAAATTGTTGTATGAAAGTGAAAATATAGGAGAGAAGTAATATCATTCTTGTTGATCAAATGTTTTATCGGCATTTTGCATCTATACATTTATTCAGTCACAGTGCTGTCCTACATAAGAACAGAAGAAATAGGAGCAGGAGTAGGCCATACAGCCCTTCGAGCCTGCACAATTCAGTAAGATCATGGCTGATCTTCGATCTCAACTGCACTTTCCCGCCCGATCTCCATATTCCTTGATTCCTCTGATGTTCAAAAATCTATCTATCTCAGCCTTGAATATACTCAACGACTCAACATCCACTGCCCTTTGGGGTGGAGAATTCCAAAGATTCATAACCCTCTTGAGTGAAGAAATTCCTCCTCATCTCAGTCTTAAATGACCGACCCCTTATCCGGAGACTATGCTCCCTCGTTCTAGACTCTCCAGCCAGGGGAAACGGTCTCTCAGCACCTACCCTGTCAATCCCCCTCAGAATCTTATATGTTTCAATGAGATCACCTCTCATTCTTCTAAACTCCACAGAGTATAGGCTCAATCTGTTGTAGTACATTAAAATTTTAGTCCACGCAATAAGTGGCGAGGTCAATAATTTATTTAACACAGCAGATGGCTGGCTGAGTCCCAGTTTTGCCTGGCAAAAAGCGGTGAATGTTGTCCTCAAAACCATAAATGAGTGCTCTCAATAGATTTTTTTTTGTGTTAGAGGCCTCGGGTCACATTGCTTGTCTTTTTGAGTACATGATTAGTGCGAGAAGAAAATATAGTTACCTTCGATAGGGAGATACTACCTCCAGATTAATGCTAAAACTGGTCCATCTACTGGGTGGAATGTCTGGTGGAATTGGCCTGTTTTTGAGTGCATCGTTTCCAGGAATCGTCCGTTTGCAAATACCTGCAATAACTTGGAGGGGGTGAATGAAATTCCATGCGCTAAGTTCACAGTTTCCTTTGGAAGAGGTGCGACAAAGAGTAGCATGTTGTTGTTTAACTTCCAATAGACTAATCATTTGCATACTTACTAAAATTTGAAAGTTCTTGAAATAACAATATTTGAAATTTATTTAATACTATACCTTACAAAAGCCTTCAATAATTACTTGTTGGATGCTGAGGAGGGCTTTGAGTTAGCCTGGCAGTTCTTCTGAAACATGTTTCCCCCCGATATTGAGATGTCCGCTCAATTAAGTACTGAGGGTACTGACATTATAAATGCTCAAATGAGCATTATGATTACAGCTCATTACTTCATTTGTAAATGCTTTGAAGTCCTTTTCTCCACCTTGAAGTAAAAAGTCAGCAAATGCCTTTGACATGATAAACTCGACAAGCAGGCGTTTCAAATTCCTAGAGCATACCGTAGCACTACCTTTTCAACGCTGTTAGTCTTGCTTGACTTGTGTGCCTTTTTTCATCAGTACTGGGTCCCTTGCTTTTTTTGATATATATCAGTGATTTAGACTTGAATGTAGGGGGTATGATTAAGAAGTTTGCAGGTGATACAAAAATTGGCCGTGCGGTGGATAATGAAAAAGAAAGCTGCAGACTGCAGGAAGATATCAATGGACTGGTCAGGTGGGCAGAACAGTGGCAAATGGAATTCAATCCGGAGCAGTGTGTGGTAATGCATTTGGGGAGGGCTAACAAGGCAAGGGCATACACAATAAATGGTAGGACACTGAGAGTGTAGAGGAACAGAGGGACCTTGGAGTACATGTCCACAGATCCCTGAAGGTAGCAGGACAGGTAGATAAGGTGGTTAAGAAGGCATACAGGATACTTGCCTTTTATTAGCCGAAGCATAGAATATAAGAGCAGGGAGGTTATGCTTGAACTGTATAAAACACTAGTTAGGCCTCAGCTAGAGTACTGCGTGCAGTTCTGGTCACCACATTACAGGAAAGATGTGATTGCACTAGAGAGGGTACAGAGGAGATTTACGAGGATGTTGCCTGGACTGGAGAATTTTAGCTATGAGGAAAGATTGGATAGGCTGGGCCTGTTTTCTTTTAAACAGAGGAGGCTGAGGGGAGACCTAATTGAGGCGTATAAAATTATGAGGGGCCTAGATAGAGTGGATAGGAAGGAACTATTTCCCTTAGCAGAAGGGTTAATAACCAGGGGGCATAGATTTAAAGTAATTGGTTGGAAGTTTAGAGGGGATTTGAGGAGAAATCTTTTCACCCAGAGGGTGGTGGGGGTCTGGAACTCACTGCCTGAAAGGGTGGTAGAAGCAGAGACCCTCATCACATTTAAAAAGTACTTGGATATGCACTTGAAGTGCCGTAACCTACAAGGCTACGGACCAAGTGCTGGAAAGTGGGATTAGGGTGGATCGCTCTTTGTCGGCTGTGACGGACAAGATGGGCTGAATGATTCTGACTATTAAAACATGCGCTCTCGGTGTTGATGCAAGTTGTTTGTTAAAGGGAGTCATATATTTCACTAAATGCAACATGTTGACCATCTTCACCAATATGGTAATCTAGGCAGGATGGTATTCTAATAGGGAATGTCCCAGGGGGTGAACAAAAATTGCTCGTTATCTAGTTACCTTGTATAATCTATATGGAGAGAAACTGATACTGAGGGCTGGATTTTCAATGACCCATGGAGTCGGGTTTGGAGGCGTGTGGGGGGTTAAAGTTGCAGATTCGGGAGTCCCGACTCCATTCCGCCTCCAAGAGGCGGGAGAGGCCATTAAAGCCCTTAACAAGCCCTAAATTGGCTCTGTAATGTCATTTTGAAACGTTTTAGCTAGTTTAACCCTTTTCCGAGGTGAAGTACGCCTGATGTGAAACACGCCAGTGAAACCTGGCGGGAGCACAAGTGGATAGCTGACTATCAGCTGCAGGTCCACTATTACAACGGAGATGTGATGAAGGTAGTAGTAGTATTGTGATGAAGGTAGTATTAGGTCTGAAAGTCGCCTCTGATGCTGCTGCATTGAATCTCTCTCTCTGTCTCTGCTCATTTTGCATTCAGGTCCTCTCACAGCAAAGGCCAGGCAGTCTCTGACCTGCAATGATGACATCATCAGAGGTGACTTTTAGACTGAAACCACTAATTGGTTCATGGGTTCGCACATGCTGGAACTCAATTGCCCAATTAAGTGAAAATTGCATCAATCTCCCACATCCAATTGCAGGCGGGTGGATAACACGAAATGCGGATGACACGACCCCAACCCGCCCCAGTATCAAAATCCAGCTCTGAGTCTTCTAAATAATGCGCTTGTATAACCGGGGAACATTACACTGGGAACAATTGTTAGGTGGATTAACACTGGATCCTTTTTAATTGGAGAAAATTAAACTGCAAAGAGAGTATGCAGATGTCCTATCTCATAGTCTCTCCAAATTATGCAAACCTTAAGTTTGAATCGACTAAATTAATCTTCATAGAGTGCCACAGAGAAGCATGGATTGCAAAGCTTGTGAAATCTGATACTTAAGATGGTAGTGTGTTCAAGTTTTCTTTGTGGACAAATAAGGAGACTTTTTATTTCTGCCTGCCATGTACCAATAGGTAGTCTTAAAGTGCCCTTGATTCTGTTAATTTCAGGGGATATAACACCTTGTTAAAGGAGGAAGTGATGAGTTTAATGCCGGTTGGCGGAAGGGAGAGGACTAATTTCTAAGCTTGTAAGAAATACGTTTGAACACCTCCGACCTTAACTGTTTTGAAAGACCAAAGAGAAAATAATGAGTTTAGTAGCTTATTCAATGATTAGAAACACTTGCGCCTGAAGAGGATAATTATGAAATTAAAATTGCTGTGTGTAGATTAGTAGCTAAATGAGCTAACCATAGCTAGAGCAAAGTTGGTAATGGCTTTTATTGAAGAATTAAGCGCATTACCTCTTGTAGACAATTGTGTTTCTTAATTGGCTTATTAATCAGGATTTTCACTGCAATGTTTCGAGCTAAGCTTTTGGTGTCTGGTCACAGAATTCTCTACCTCAGTGCTCCTGTTGTGTTTGCAAAGATAAGGAGAGGTATCTGGGGGGACAGTTTTTAAGTGCCTGAGGTGTGTTTATGGGAATCATCTGTTTGACCAGTCGAGCTGCTCTCTGTAGACTCTGTTACGTTGGGATTTATATACTGCATTGTAAATGTGCTAGTGTAAGTTCAGTATAAAAATCCCGATTAAAGCCACCAGATCTAAATTGGCTTAAACAATGGTACTCAATTGAATTACACAGCACTGTGTGATAGAACCTGGCCTTATTCAGAAACTCGTCACTACTGTGCATGTGCCACACAATGAATGCAGTGTGTAGATGCCTGTGGATGTGGAATGACCATAATAACCTAGTTGACATGAGTTAGTGATGCTGTTCATTGTTCATCACTCACACAGTTTAATTGTAACAATGCTTTAGTTGTTGCCCAGTATCCGTTGTCCTAACTAAGTGTAGTTGTGGTTTATAATTGTCAGCTTGGCTTAGTGGTAGCATGCTCGCTTCTGAATTAGATAGTTGTGGGTTGAAGCCCTGCTCCAGGATTTGAGCATGTAGTCTAGGCTGACACTTTAGTGCGGTACTGAGGGAGTGCTGCACTGTTGGAGGTGCCATCTTTTGGATAAGATGTTAAACCAACCGTCTGGCTGCTCGGGTGGAGTTGGCTCTATTTGAAGAAGAGCAGGGGAGCTCTCCCAGTGTCCTCGCCAACATTTGTACCTCAACCAACACCGCCAAAACAAATTATCTGGTCATTTTATGATATTGCTGTTTGTGGTACCTAGCTTTGCACAAATTGGCTACCATGTTTTCTGACATAACACTGACTACACATCAAAAGAAATGCATTGGCTGTAAAACTCTTTGGAACTTCCTGAAGTTGTAAAAGGTGCTATATAAAAGTAACTTCGTGTCAGCGAGTGGCTCAGGTGGGTAGCACTCTCACCTCCTGAGTCACAAGGTTGTGGGTTCAAGTCCCATTCCAGAGACTTGAGCACATAAATCTAGGCTGACGCTCCAGTGCAGTGCTGAGGGAGTGCTGCACTGTCTGAGGTGCCGTCTTTCGGATGAGACGTTAAACCGAGGCCCCGTCTGCCCTCTCAGGTGGACATAAAAGATCCCATGGCATTATTTCGAAGAAGAGCAGGGGAGTTCTCCCCGGTGTCCTGGCCAATATTTATCTCTCAATCAACATCACAAAAAAAAAATTATCTGTTCATTATCACATTGCTGTTTGCGGGATCTTGCTGTGCACAAATTGGCTGCCACGTTTCCTACATTACAACTACACTAGTGACTGCACTATAAAAGTACTTCATCGGCTGTGAAGTGCTTTGGGACGTCCTGAGGTCATGAAAGACGCTATATAAATGCAAGTCTTTAATTCTTTTAAGTTTCTCTTTTTCAGTAGGGTAAGGGTTTTAAGTGCTATTTTTGTTTAAATGTTTGTTCATTTCATTACAGGTTATCTGCCAAACAGTATTCATGCAGTTGAAGTCATGTTAGCAACAGCCAGCATTGGTGCCATTTGGAGTTCAACCTCTCCGGATTTTGGTGTAAATGTAAGTAATGCATACGTTTGATTGGCTCTCATCCCTCAGTTCCAAATGGACCTAATAATTGTGCTCGATTTTATAAAGTGCATTGTGTAAATGTTTGTAAAGATCTCCCAGATTCCACAATTACTTGGAATCTGTATGTTGACTACACGAAAAGCATTGCATGTGATCTGTCCGTGCACGCATGGTGACATCGCCTGCTTTTGGATTCCAATCTGCTTTTTCCTACCCTTCCCTACTCTTCTGGAAGTGTTGACTTCTTCTGGGATACAGATCCGCAAACACTGGTTCCCCTCTTACATCAGTTAAGTGTGTATTTGTCATGTGTGAGCCAGAGAATACCACAGGCTTTTGGACTGCAGGGAGCGCATCACATGTAACCTGATCTTGCCCACGCAGTCCCATCCCAGCAGAAGTCGCTGGATAGTGATCAGGAGGGGGAGGACCTGGTTGTTTTCTCTTTTTTTTCCCCCCCCCACCCTCCCCCAAATGAAGCCAGCTGTAGTGTCCCCATTGCCAACCTGTCTGCAATAAGCTAACTGGGCACAGGCTAGAAAATCAAACCATTGGCGCTTTCTCGGAATAATGGCTCAGCTACTCACCTGAGAGAGCTTTATTCCATAGTTTCAACATAATACAAAATTTGATAACTTGTCTTCCGTTGAAGTGCCTTTGTTAAACATTTCCATAATGACGCATGCACCTATTTCAAAAGTGGCAGGTCAACTACTAACTAGCACTGAATCTTAACTGCCAATAACACCGAAAGAAATGGACGTTGGACCATTTTACTTGAGTTAGTGCTTTTCATACTTCATCTCAACACGGTCTGTGTAGGCTAAATAATCCTGCAAGAGAAGTTGAAAAAAATTTGGTTGTCAATTTTTGTACGACACAATCAGGTCTTGTTGCAACCAGATACACCAGCAGTTGCTACCTTGCTCTCTCTCCTTTTACATGAAGTGAAGAACCTGCCACCTGCTGGTTAAAATTTATCCAATTTCTGTGAAATATAAAACTAAGCTCAGCTATGCTTTGACACAGTTTGTAAGTACTGATGCTTAGATGTTAACTAAAACCAGAGAATCTTAAAAACTTCATTTAACTGAATAATTGGTGTCTTCACAACTAGCTCAATTTTATTCACAACGACTGACCAGTATTCTTCAGATATCCAAAAATGTGCGGGTTAGGTTGATTTGGCTATGATAAATTGACCCTTAGTGTTAGGGGGGGATTAAATATGTGGGGGGATGGGATATGTTAGGGGGAATTAAATACGTGGGGTTACGGTGGTAGGTTGGGATATGTGTACTGTGGGGTTTAAAGCAGGGACAGGGTACTGGATTTGGATGATCAGCCATGATCGTATTGAATGGTGGAGCAGGCTCGACGGGCCGAATGGCCTACTCCTGCTCCTAGATTCTATGTTTCTATGTTTCTATGTTTCTATATCCCTTGCTTACCTTTTTTAGTTTCTTGTTTGCACTTGTTCGATTGTATTGACAATGTTGGATTAAGCACGTCACTTTGCAGCTTATGAAAGGTAACTTTTTTTACCGTATCCTCTTGGGACAATTTTCTACATTAAAGGTGCTATAAAAAAGCAAGTTGTTTGACATGGTTGACCACTCCATCCTTCTCCAATGCCTCTCCACCATCGTCCAGTTGGGTGGGACTGCACTACGTAGCCAGAGAATCACCTGCAATGGCTTCTCTTCCTGTTTCTGCATCGTTATCTCTGGTCTATCCTTGGCTCCCCTCCTATTTCTGATCTACATGTCGCCCCTGGGCGACATCATCTGAAAACACAGCGTCAGTTTCCACATGTACGCTGACGACAGCCAGCTCTACCTCACCACCACCTCTCTCGACCCCTCCACGGGCTCTAAATTGTCAGACTGCTTGTCCGACATCCAGTTCTGGATGAGCAAAAATTTTAGAGTCATAGAGTTATACAGCACAGAAAGAGGCCCTTCGGCCCATTGTGTCTGCGCCGGCCATCAAGCCCTATCTATTCTAATCCCATTTTCCAGCACTTGGTCCGTAGCCTTGTATGCTATGGCGTTTCAAGTGCTCATCTAAATGCTTCTTGAATGTTGTGAGGGTTCCTCCCTCTACCACCCTTTCAGGCAGTGAGTTCCAGATTCCAACCACCCTCTGGGTGAAAAAGTTTTTCCTCAAATCCCCTCTAAACCTCCTGCCCCTTACCTTGAAACTATGCCCCCTGGTTATTGACCCCTCTACTAAGGGGAAAAGTTCCTTTCTATCTACCCTATCTATGCCCCTCATAATTTTGTACACCTCAATCAGGTCCCCCCTCAGCCTTCTCTGCTCTAAGGAAAACAACCCCAGCCTGTCCAGTCTCTCTTCATAGCTGAAGCGCTCCAGCCCAGGTAACATCCTGGTGAATCTCCTCTGCACCCTCTCCAATGCAATCACATCCTTCCTATAGTGTGGCGACCAGAACTGCACACAGTATTCCAGCTGTGGCCTAACTAGCGTTTTGTACAGCTCCATCATAACCTCCCTGCTCTTATATTCTATGCCTCGGCTAATGAAGGCAAGTATCCCATATGCCTTCTTAACCACCTTATCTACCTGTCCTGCTGCCTTCAGGGATCTATGTACTTGCACACCAAGGTCCCTCTGATCCTCTGTCCTTCCTAGTGTCCTACCATTCATTGTGTATTCCCTTGCCTTGTTAGTCCTCCCAAAATGCATCACCTCACACTTTTCAGGGTTAAATTCCATTTGCCACTGTTCTGCCCATCTGACCAACCCGTCTATATCGTCCTGTAGCCTGAGGCTTCCCTCCTCGCTATTTACCACTCCACCAATTTTTGTGTCATCTGCGAACTTACTTACTGATCATACCTCCTACATTCATATCTAAATCATTAATGTACACTACAAACAGCAAGGGACCCAGCACTGATCCCTGCGGTACACCACTGGACACAGGCTTCCAGTCGCAAACAACCTTCGACCATCATCCTCTGCCTCCTGCCACTAAGCCAATTTTGGATCAAATGTGCCAAATTGCCCTGGATCCCATGGGCTCTTACCTTCTTGACCAGTCTCCCATGTGGGACTTTGTCAAAAGCCTTACTGAAGTCCATGTAGACTACATCAACTGCACTACCCTCATTCACACACCTAGTCACCCCCTCTCAAAATTCAATCAAATTGGTTAGACATTAGACATTTTCTCCAATTAAATATTTGGAAGACCGAAGCCATTGTTTTCGGTCCCTGCCACAAACTCCGTTCCCTAGCCACTGACTCCATCCCTCTCCCTAACATCTGTCTGAGGCAGAACCCCACTGTTCGCAACCTTGGTGTCATATTTGACCCTGAAATGAGCTTCCGACCACATATCCGCAGCATAACTAAGACCGCCTATTTCCACTTCTGTAACATCGCCTGTCTCCGCCCTTGCCTCAGTTCATCCGCTGCTGAAACCCTCATCCATGCCTTTGTTACCTCTAGACTTGACTATTCCAACGCATTCCTGGCTGGCCTCCCACATTCCACCCTACGTAAACTTGAGGTCATCCAAAGCTCTGCTGCCCGTGTCCTAACTCGCACCAAGTCCCGTTCGCCCATCACCCCTGTGCTCGCTGACCTACACTGGCTCCCGGTTAAGCAATGCCTCGATTTAAAAATTCTCATCCTTGTTTTCAAATTCCTCCATGGCCTCGCCCCTCCCTATCTCTGTAATCTCCTCCAGATCTCTCCCCTACCCCCGAGATATCTGCGCTCCTCTAATTCTGCCCTCTTGAGCATCCCTGATTATAATCGCTCAACCTTTGGTGTCCGTGCCTTCTGTTGCCTAGGCCCTAAGCTCTGGAAATCCCTGCCTAAACCTCCCTCTCTACCTCTCTTTCCTCCTTTAAGACGCTCCTTAAAACCTACCTCTTTCACCAAGCTTTTGGTCACCTGCCCTAATTTCTCCTTATGTGGCTCGGTGTCATTTTTCTTGTCTTATAATCCTCCTGTGCAGCATCTTGGGATGTTTTACTACGTTAAAGGCGCTATATAAATACAAGTTGTTTAAGGAGTTTGAAAATCTCAATTCATGTAAAGATTGAATAGTTAGCTGCAAATTCTTGATCCGTTGGCTTCAATATAATTAATTTTGTCATAGCGTCCTGCGTTGTGTCGTGTTGTGTTATGGCACTGGTTTTGCTGAACCACAGCTATGTACCTATTGGTGTAGTGGGGGGAGGGAGTCAGTCAGTATTCTGAAGTCATTTTCTTTTTACACTGCCCCCCCCTAATACATCCTGTATTCTGCTAATATGTTGTCACAGGTTCCTCTCTTCTCCTGAAGGTGGTAACTTATTTTGGGTTATGATACACTGCCCGAGTGGCACTTCAGGTGTGAACTTGGGCAGCAAACATTACAGGGATAATTAATAGAGGGCCCTTAGCTGAGTCCACTTTTGTCCTTGTCCAATATCCACGAGTACATCTTCAGCTTGGGGGTCACTAGCTAGTGGTTCGAAGAAGGAACCTTGGCCTTCATGATCCTGGACTAAAAAGCTACATAAAGAATAATAATTCCAACCCTTAACGATGCGAGAGCAGAACTCTGCACAGACCAGGATGGAACCTGATCTGCGTGTCTTGGTCACACCCATTCCACACGGTTTACCGACTCACTGAGACATTCAGAGCAGGGGTGGGAGAGGAAAGAGAAGAGGTCTCAACAGTATCTTAATTGAGGTGAGCATAAAATTCACATGTGGCAAGGAAAAATGACCAAGCAATTAGTGCATTTGCTAATTAGTGGCACAACAAAGCGACTTGGGGCTCGAATATCAGTGACCGCAATAATTCGCACTAGAAGAGAGGTGCCAACCTCTGCTGGATTGTCAACAATTTTCTTCAGTATTTTTCTTTGGCAAAAGAGCTCTTCATTTGAGGTGGGTTCTTGTTGCCTTCGGGACACATTTCTGCCACACAGTCCAAGGAATGTTCATTCGCAGCAAATGTTCATTTATAAATTCATGAAAACAGGCTGGAGGAAAGGAGCAGTCAGAGCATGCTGCTACTCTGCTGATGTCAAAGTGACTGACTGACTAACTCCATTATGATACTGCCAGCATTCTGAAAGGATATGTTTCTGATGAGAGTTGATGAAGTTGCTTCCAGAACAATGTTCCCCAGATCATTTCCATGATCTTAGTGAAGCTTTCGTATCCACCGTTGCTAATTTCTGAAGCTTACTGCTTACGGCCTCACGAACTCGAGTATCTTCCTTCAGTTGCTGGTAGAAAGTAAGTGGGTACTTTGTTAGTCGCATTTGCCTGCAAAATATGTCACCTGTGGAATTTATTGAGCTACTGCTATTTAACTTCTTTCAGATTGATGAGACAGAGATACTTGTTTACTACACTGATAATGTATCCAGCTACCAATTGCTACTTTAAATGCTCTTCAGAAAACTCAAGCAATGGAACCAAGGAAATTGGATCATAAAAATTGACCAGCTATTTATTCATAGTTTCCTCCATTAAAATGACTGGTTTTAGCGAATATTGAGGAGGGGTGCAGTGCAGACTTTTGACTTGCACTTTCATCTGATTTATACATTATTTCACAAAGTAAAAATCAACTGAATAATCCCCATCTTACAGTCAAGTGCCTCGCTGCAAGGCTGGTGTGTGACACAATGAATTACGCCTGTTAGTCTTTCAAAATAGGATTTGAGTGTTTTGAATGAACAAATGGCGAATTGTACTGCTGCAGTCTGACATCTGGGGCTCTCTTCAGGTAATTCGCATTTCAGTTGGATAAGCCAGTCGAGCTTTTGGATGTCTGAAATATTTGATTGGTTACAGTGAAGTTTGATGCCGCATTTATTTTTCAGAACTCAAATTGTTAACACTTGTGTTCTGTAAATGTGTGAAGTACGATGATGCCTACAGATCTAGTAGTTTAAATTTTAACCATCCGCAAAGCCAAAATTAAAAAAAAAAAATGAAAGATAGCAAGGATATCAGTAACTCTTTGTTTTTGGTAAGAATATTGATAGTTTTTAATTTGTATCTTTAGCTTAAGCAAGAATGAATACATCGAGAGTTTTGCTGTTCATAAATGTGGTTAAAGTCTGCTGCGACTTTAACACAATTCTGTTCCTTTACTGTATCTGCACCAATAAAAATTGCAGTTTGCCAGTATCTTGCTGCACTGCTTGTGTCCCATGATGTGTAATATAGTAATAGATTAGAAATGCAGGAATGATTTTGTTACTCCAGCAACAACTTGTATGTATATAGCGCCTTTAATAAAACGTCCCAAGGCGCATCACAGGATCGTTATCAAACAAAATTTGACACTGAGCCACATAAGGAGATATTAGGACAAGTGACCAAAAGCTTGGTCAAAGAGTTAGGTTTTAAGGAGTGTCTTGAAGGAAGAGAGAGAGGTTTAGGGAGGGAATTTCAGAGCTTGGGGCCTAGGCAGCTGGAGGCACGGCTGCCAGTGGTGGAGCGATTTAAAATCGGGGATTCGCAAGAGGCCAGAATTGGAGGAGCATAGAGATGTCTGAGGGTTGTAGGGCTGGAGGAGATTACAGTGATAGCGAGGGGCGAGGCCATGGAGGGTTTTGAAAGCAAGGATGAGAATTTTGAAATCGAGGCGTTGCTGGACCGGGACAAATGTAGGTCAGCGAGCACAGGGGTGATGGGTGAACGGGACTTGGTGCGAGTTAGGACACGGGCAGCCGAGATTTGGATGAGCTCAAGTTTATGGAGGATGGAAAATGGGAAGCCGGCCCGGAGAGCATTGGAATAGTCAAGTCTGGAGGTAACAAAGGCATGGGTGAGAGCTAATTACTAATTACCAGAGCTAATTAGTTCAACAGCAGAAAAACCAAACTCGTGAAGGTGGTATTAAAAGATTTTAAATTGGCCCTGAAAAATAAGACTTAATCTTTAAGTCACGTAGAACTTATGTCCTTGTCATATTTAAATTTTAACACTAAATTTACATTAAATGGTGTGCGTTTGTTGTGAAAATCCTGGTACAAAGCCGCTGAATTGCACTGTCAACTAATTAGCTTCGACAAGACTTGGCCATTAAGTGGCTTGAAGAAAAGACCAATGTCAGCTGGAGTGACATGTCGCCCCCCCCCCTCACCCGCCCCACCCAAAGCAACCATGCTGTCACATCATGATGTCCATTGTGAAACCATTCTATCTAAGAGTCCAAATTCAATCCTCAGCGGGTCAACTTGCACCGGTACAATCTTAAGTATGCACGGCCAGGCAACTCAGGAGCACCACTGCGCATTTTAGGATATGGCAAAATAACCTCCTGCACATGCACCATGGTGCTGAGCTTCAGAGGAAATCGGAGCAACAGTGACTGCGTTGGGATAGTGTGTTTAATGTTCCTTCATAATGCTGGTATACTTAATATTACAAGGAGATGAATTGATGGTTCTTTATTGTTTTAAATTAGCCATTGTGCCTTCTTGAGGTTTGCTTCAATGCGCAAACTGATTTGTACAGAAATATCCTTATTCACAAGAATAAAGTACAGTCTGGTGAAGAATGAAGCATCAAGTTGGACAAACCAACATTTTATCCTCTTGCACCTTTGAAATTTTCTCAATGTACTGGCTGTGTTATTTTTTGAGGTAAGAGAGCAAGCCGTGTCGTGTGTGTGTGTATATAATGGGCCAGAAATTCAGCTTTCCGGCTTCCTGCGGGTGCAAGCATCGCGCGCGTACTTGCCTACCGCGCCTGCAGTTGTGCTTCAGGCCCGCGTGGAATTCGGCTCCTGGGCCTCCTGCAGCTGCCGGCGGGCAGTGCTTGCGTATCCCAGGGGCGCAGTTAGTTCGAAGCGTCCCCTGGGATCACGTGGGCCACGGAGAGCCAATCGGAGCAGGGCATTTTCATTCATAGATTTGACAGGAAGACCTGTCAAATCTATGAATAGAGATCGGCCCCAAAACCACAGTTAAACTTCAAATAAATTGGAAAAAAATCACATTTTTAAAATAACTATAAGTTAAATAAATTAACTACTTTAAACAAAAATTTAAATTTTTGAAAAAATTAATTATACTTTTTAACGGTGCTAAAAATAAACTTACCTTTCTTTAAAGTATCTAAAAAAGATAAACCTGTTTGAAAAAATGTTTAAATTGTAATTAATTAACCACTTACCTTGTTAAAAACAGGCCTTGCGCCTCCTTTTTAAAAGTGCAGCTTCTATATACTTACCTTCCTGGAGAAACCTGAAAAAAACCCTGAAGTTCGCTGCGTGCGCGCAGCCTCTCCCGCGCACGCGTTCGACTTCTGAACCCCTCCCTTCAGGGGAACGGAAGTTCCGGTTTCCCGTGCATGCAGGAAACCGGCACTTCAGATGGCCTTACGGGTGAGTACACAGCGCGTACTCACCCGACAACAGCCGAATTTCTGGCCCAATATTGTGTGTGCGCAGTGTGGTTTTCCTGTCCCTTCACACTAGGTGGCAGCATATAATTAAGGAGATGGTCTATTTGTCATGCTCCAGAACAATGACTGGGGTTTTATTTTCATTCATTAATGTTGAAATGCAAGATTGGTTTTTGTTATCCATGAACTTTCCACTTTGATGATTTAAAATTTGATTTATAGTTTAACGGATGAATTTGATCACTTTTAGTGCTGTAACATAAGCCAGATTAACATCTGCTTAAACCCCATTTAAATCTATTGGAATCATTTGTAATTTATTTTCTTCAAACTTTCCTCTCTCCTGAGTCCAATGTTATTACAAATATTCCATGTCCTAGAGATCAGACAGGCGATCTGCTCCTAGGCCTCAATCAGCCCTGCTGTCGAACATGCTACCAGAAGGCAAGTTCGAGCAGGGTCACCGGTGTGCCATTGACTGATCAGTCATTGCGGGTTGCTGGTTTACCTGTGTAGCTATTACTACAACAACTTGTATTTATATAGCGCCTTTAACGTAGTAAAACGTCCCAAGACGCTGCACAGGAGTGTTAGAAGACAAAAATTTGGCACCGAGCCACAAGAAGAAATTAGGGCAGATGACCAAAAGCTTGGTCAAAGAGGTAGGTTTTAAGGAGCGTCTTAAAGGAGGAAAGAGAAGTAGAGAGGCGGAGAGGTTTAGGGAGGGAGTTCTAGAGCTTCGGGCCTAGGCAACTGAAGGCACAGCCACCAATGGTGGAGCGATTATAATCCGGGATGCTCAAGAGGACAGAATTAGAGGAGTGCAGATATCTCTTTTGGGGGGGGGGGGGGGGGGGTGAAGAGATTAGAGATAGGGAGGGGCGAGGCCATGGAGGGATTTGGAAACAAGGATGAGAATTTTGAAATTGAGGCGTTGCTTAACTCAGCCAATGTAGGTCAGCGAGCACAGGGGAGATGGGTGAACAGGACTTGGTGCGAGTTAGGACACGGGCAATGTTCCCTCTAATTTTTTTGTTGTACTGAGTGGGCTACGAACTCCTTTGAGCGTGACATTTTTGTCTGTGAGCAAATTTTCAAACAACTTTTACAACAATGACAGCAGCCACTTAAAAGCATATATACGGTAATGCCATATTGCCACCCCACCGTCTCAAATCATGAGACAATCCGACAAGGTTCTATACAAGTTTAACATAACTTCTCTGCTTTTGAATTCTATTCCTGTAGAAATGAGCCCCAGTGCTTTATTTGCAATGTTATGGCCTTTTTAATCTGCGTTGCTGCTTTTAATGGTTTGTGAATCTATACCCCCAGATCCCTTTGCACCTCTACCCCAGTTAGACTCTTATTTTCCAAGGAGTAGGTCGCCTCCTTATTCCTCCTAACAAAGGTGCACCACCTCACACTTATCTATATTGAAATTCATTTGTCATTTACATGCCCATTCTGCAAGTTTGATAACAGAATTAATTAAAAGCTTTTAGTTAGTCATGTACAAACTCTATTTAATAAAAAAAACTTGTCAGAAATGACTGGGATATAAAAGAACTGCATAATGCATTAACACTTCAGAAACGTCACTCCGTTACACGGTTATGCATCGACAAACAATCCAAAAGCCCAAGGTGAGCTGAAAGAGGCATATCTATTCGTGCAATTTGTATTAATTTTAAAGTTTTCAACGTATTAGCCCTCCCCTCATGTCACTATAGCAATGACTGCACAAGCAGCAGGAGCAGCAGCTTTCCTATGGCGCTGACGTGCTGGACGTCCACAAAGTAATTAGAATATTAATCACAATGCAACCAGACAACCAACAAATATAAAGTGCTGTAGTTCTTTAGTTCACAGTATTAAAAAGAATTGAACAAAAATGGGTATCTGTATTTCCAACTTCAACCACTTCCATTAATAAACGTTGTCTTCTTGAACCAGCACACCCACCATGTAACATGCCAGAAATGCAGCACTTATTCACAAGTGCAGAAAAACACACACACAATTTGTGTCCCCGAATTAAATCATAGCTTTTCCTGCTTTTTGTTTTTAACAGAAATAAACATTCATCTTTCTTCCTGGGCAGGAGAACCAATTAGACTGACTTGGAAATGTTTACTAATAATATGACGTAAAGATATTAATTTACGAATTTCACCTCTAATGTTTTTCTCTCAAACATTCTCCACAATATTAATCCCTGCTCTTATCACGAAAAGTGCTGAATTATTTTAGGTACTTCCCAATTAAATAGTGGGAAACAAACTTCAGTATACTCTCAATTTTTAATCTCCTATTTCAAACATTTATACCAAATCAAAATTGTACATTATCAGTTTAATCGAAGTATTTTCTGTCTTTCTCAATAAACAAAATAGTTTCTTCAAAAGTAGCTTCCTGCAATTTTTATACATCATTACATAACTCGTGTTTCTATTAACACTCCACTAAATGTTTAAGATGAAATCTATATTTACATTATTCCTGGGACTTGTTAGGACTATCGGGCGACAGACAAAATAAAATGGTTTGTGTTTTTCCCGTTTTTTGGTTCTCTTCCTAAATGTCTTAATGATTTTTTTTTAAGTAATATGTAACTGCTACAAATCCTCCCCGCCCTCCCCCTCCTCAACAGCATGGTTGCATGTTTGTGTAAAGCTACTCACTTCAGTCGATCGTTCAAAATCAAATATTGAGAAATTTCAATCTTAACCTGTTTTAAGCATTTCAGACCGTCTTTAAAAGCGTTTGGTCTTCAAGACCTGGTTGAAACTTGTTCAGATGAGGGGAAAATTGATTTTTGCTTCTGTTTCTTCCAAAATCATATTTGACACTTAGGGGGTGAAAAGTGTTTTTAACATTTTTTTTGTGAAAAGTTCATTAAAAATCTTTGAATTCTTTCAAGTCTCGTTGCAGCTTTGACGGAAGTTGCTCCAAGTTTCTCTTTCCTTCTTCGATGCTGTCGTTAAACATAGAACAAAAAATAATAAAATAAACTCTAATTCTAAATGGAGCTCAGATAAAAAAGTGAAAGTGGTTAAACTTCCTAAGGCGGCGGTGAGGTTATCTATCCCCAGCCTTGGCGATGAGTTGGGATCAGTTTGAGAGAAGTTGTTTCCTCTTTGTCTGCTGCCGTTCCCTCCGTCTCTCACAGACTCTGAGGTACAAACAGGGGCACAAACTTTTTCCCCTCTCATAACATGATTTAAATAACCCTGATAGACTCTTTCAAAAAGGGGACAATACCTGGCAAAATTTAAATGGAACTTACCGCGAGACATTCAACATCACTTTCCCGTATTTTTTTCCAGCTTTAAACAATTTTCTGAATTAAAAAAAAAATTCTAATTTTTGTTTAACCTGGGGGCCTAAGGCTTGTTTGCTTTAGCCTCCTTCCAGCGGCCATTGTACATGTGCTGCACCTCCACCTGTGTTGTTCCAAAGTGCGGCTGCCGGTCAGTCCCCGGGAATGGACTAGACGTGTCTGGACCCTTACCCCTCCCTCTGTCCATCTCTCTCTCTGTCCCCCTCTCTCCCCCTCTGTCACTCTCTCTCCCTCTGTTTGAAAGAAAAGGCATACAATGTTGCAAAGATTACTGGTAGACCAGAGGATTGGGAACATTTTAGAAACCAGCAAAGGATGACAAAAAATAGTAGAGGGAGAAGATAGATTATGAAAGTAAACTAGCAAAAAAAAATATAAAAACAGACAGTAAGAGCTTCTACAGGTATATAAAAGGGAAGAGAGTAGCTAAAGTAAATGTTGGTCCCTTAGAGGATGGGACTGGGGAATTAATAATGGGAAACAGGGAAATGGCAGAGACTTTGAACAAATATTTTGTATCAGTCTTCACGGTAGAAGACACTAAAAGCATCCCAATAATAATTGATAATCAAGGGGCTATAGGGAGGGAGGAACTTAAAACCATGACTATCACTAGAGAAAAAGTACTAGGCAAACTAATGGGACTAATGGCTGACAAGTCCCCTGGACCTGATGGCCTACATCCTAGGGTCTTAAAAGAAGTGACTGCAGAGATAGTGGATGCTTTGGTTGTAATCTACCAAAATTCCCTGGATTCTGGAGAGGTCCCAATGGATTGGAAAACCACAAATGTAACGCCCCTATTCAAGAAAGGAGGGAAGCAAAAAGCAGGAAACTATAGGCCAGTTAGCCTAACATCTGTCATTGGGGAAAATACTGGAATCCATTATTAAGGAAGTAATAGCAGGACATTTAGAAAATCATAATACAATCCAGCAGCGTCATCATGGTTTTATGAAAGGGAAATTGTATTTGACAAATTTGCTAGAGTTCTTTGAGGATGTAACGAGCAGGGTGGATAAAGGGGAACCAGTAGATGTAGTGTATTTGGATTTCCAGAAGGCATTCGATAAGGTGTCACATAAAAGGTTACTGCACAAGATAAGAGCTCACGGCTTGGGGGTAATATATTAGCATGGATAGAGGATTGGCTAACTAACAGAAAACAGAGAATCTGGATAAATGGGGTCATTTTCCGGTTGGCAAACTGTAACTAGTGGGGTGCCACAGGGATCAGTGCTGGGGCCTCAACTATTTACAATCTATATTAATGACTTGGATGAAGGGTCCGTGTGTACTGTAGCCAAATTTGCTGATACAAAGATAGACGGGAAAGCAAGTTATGAGGAGGACACAGAGTCTGCAAAGGGATATAGTTATTAAGTGAGTGGGCAAAAATTTGGTAGATGGAGTATAATGTGGGAAAATGTGAGGTTATCCACTTTGGTAGGAAAAATAAAAAAGCAAATTATTATTTAAATGAAGAGAGATTACATAATGCTGCGGTACAGAGGGATTTGTGGGTCCTCGTACATGAAACACAAAAAGTTAGCATGCAGGTACAGTAAGTAATTAGGAAGGCAAATGGAATGTTGGCCTTTATTGCAAGGGGTATGGAGTATAAAAGTAGAGAAGTCTTGCTACAACTGTATAGGGTGCTGGTGAGACCACACCTGGAGTACTGCGTGCAGTTTAGGTCTCCTTATTTAAGGAGGGATATACTTGCATTGGAGGCAGTTCAGAGAAGGTTCATTAGGTATTCCTGAGATGAAGAGGGGTTGTCTTATGAAGAAAGGTTGAGCAGGTTGGGCCTATACTCATTGGAGTTTAGAAGAATGAGAGGTGATCTTATTGAAACACAAGATTCTGAGGGGGCGTGACAGGGTAGATGCTGAGAGATGTTTCCCCTCGTGGGGCAATCTAGAACTAGTGGGCACAGTTTCAGGATAAGGGGTCGCCCATTTAAGACGGAGATGAGGAGGAATTTCTTCTGAGGGTCGTGAATCTTTGGAATTCTCTTCCCCAGAGAGCTGTGGACGTGGAGTCATTGAATATATTCAAGGCAGAGATAGACATATATTTGAGCTACAGGCGAGTCGAGGGTTATGGAGAGTGGGCGGGAAAGTGGCATTGAGGCCAAGATCAGATCGGCCATGATCTTATTGAATGGCGGGGCAGGCTCTAGGGGCCGAATGGCCTGCTCCTGTTTCCTATGTTCTTATGTCCCCCTCTCTTGCTCTCCTTCCATCCACCCCCACATCTCTCTCTCGCGCTCGCTTTCTCTCGCTCTTCCCCCGCCGGCCATCAACGGATCCCCTGACCTCTGCATGGAGCCGACGAAAGCGTGGCCCAACTGGACACTGTGCACACACAGCTCCGGTATCCCGTGAGCCGGCGCTGAAGGCTGTAAGACGAATAATCAGAGCGCGGGGGATTCTCCCGCTGTCCAGCTGAAAGGTCAAAGCTCAAGGGAGAAAACTAAACCCCTCCCGGCATTACACAGCAACCCATCGACCATCGGAGAATACACTTCAAGAGCTGCAACTGGGATCGGCTCGGAGGTCGCAAGACTCACAAACGAGTCTGTCTGGATTCCCGGGGCCATTGTGTATTGGGCCCCTCCCCCGCTCCAGCTGCTGTCCAGTTCTCTGCGCGACTTTTCAATTCAACTGCGCGCGAGCTGAGGGTCCGTGCATGCACGAATGCACACAACTTAGAGGGAACAGTGGACACGGGCAGCCGAGTTTTGGATGACCTCAAGTTTACGTAGGGTAGAATGTGGGAAGCCAGCCAGGAGTGTGTTGGAATAGTCAAGTCTAGAGGTCACAAAGGCATGGATGAGGGTTTCAGCAGCAGATGAGCTGAGGCAAGGGCGGAGACGGGCGATGTTATGGAGGTGGAAAATAGGCGGTTTTATATATGGCGCGGATATGTGATTGGAAGCTCATTTCGGGGTCAAATCTGACACCAAGGTTGCGAACAGTCTGGTTTGATACTATTACAAGAATTAATATTACAAGAGGAGAAACTTGTAGAATGCTCATGTTCTCTCACCATCTTGTAATATTAAGAGTATCAGCATTATTCACACTAGCCCCTATAGTTACTTTATTTGTTTTCCGGTCTTTTTATGATTTGACTCTCAAACAAGCAAATGAGTCTTCAGATACATTATCAGATAGTCGTGTATTATGGCTAATTTTTGAGGATCTGGAATTGTCAAACTGGATGCTGTCCCTTATTTTATATTGGCTTGTTTGTAAAACACACAAACTCCATCCTTTTTAACGTAAAATAAAACAAACCACTCATTAAAGGAATTACTGTCCGGCAAATTGCAATTATTACTCCATTTATATTGCACGCCTCATGAAAAAGCACAATTCTCAGTCCTTGAGCAAGCAAGGTGGGCACTGAGCAGGAAAATGTGGTAGTGGTGGCTCAATGAGAGACCAAAGGCTTGGTCATAGAGTTTAACTTTTAGGAGGCTTTTGAAGGCAACCAATAATATTTTGGGACTGAATTCCAGAGGGGGAGAGTGTAGTGACTAAAAGATCAGCCTGTAGAGCAATTGGGCAACAAACAATCCATTGTCTGAAAAAAGAGCGGTTTCTGCACACACACCCATCAGATGGAGAAGATTGGTCAGATAAGGTGGAGCAATTCTGTCCCACATCCACTTTGGTTAATGCGCTCCACCCTGCCTGCAAAAGCCCACCATCACTTTGATCTCTTTTTGACCCCACGACCACCAAATGGTCCTTCCTTCCTTTCCTGCTTGGTGCACACCTCACTGACTTATTAAGCACTGAGAAGTTTTTCATTAATTGAGGAATTCAATATAAATGGAACTATTGGTTATACTTTGGATAGCAGTAATTCCAGGGTTTGAGGGTGAGACTCTTGAAGTTGACTTGCTGGAAAAGTGGAAGCCAGTGGAACGAGGCGAGAACACAGGCAACTGAGCTCTGACTAGGTTGAAGTAAATGTTAGATTAGATACAAATGAGGCAGGAAAAGGTGGAACATTAAAAGGGAAGGAAAGTGTAAGGAGAATGCATTTTTATTCTAAAGTATTCACCCTTTTTACAGAACTAAATTGGGCTGTAATTTCAAGACTCTTGAATAAGGTTTTCCTCTTTTTAGGCTGCTGTGATACCAGTTATTTGCAGCGTTCCACAGTGGCTTCAGTGCAAGCTGTGGAGGGAATGGGGACTTCAAACAGGCTTTAGAGCTGGTCCGACGAGTCCAATCTTGGGAACAATGCATAGGTTGGAAATACAGATTTCCCAATCTGTAGACTAGTCTTCCTGGGTTGGGCGATTCCAGGATGGTTCTTGAGATGCCATCGCCTTCACCCTTTAGTTGTTTGCAAGGGAGTTACTTGAGAGTTGCCTTGGCGGTAAGTGCAACATCCCCACTGACACCTGGGAATCCCTGGCCCAAGACCGCGCAAAGTGGAGGAGAAGCATCCGGGAAGGCGCCGAACACCTCGAGTCTCTTTGCCGGGAGCAAGCGGAAGCCAAGCGCAACAGCGGAAGGAGCGCACGTCAACCCAAGCACCCCACCCACCGTCTGCTCCACCTGTGACAGAGACTGTAGGTCCCGCATTGGACTCATCAGTCACCTGAGAACTCATTTTTACTGTGGAAGCAAGTCATCCTCAGTTCCGAGGGACTGCCTAAGAAGAAGGAATTCATAGTAAGAGCGCTGTTTTGCTCCATTACAAAGGGGCAAAGGACGTTTTCGGAAGAGATTGTTTTTATATAGTAGAGGGCCTCCTGAAGTATTTCCTTAAGCAATATTTGCTTTTAATAACATAGTGCAAAATGAAACTGATGTATTCCTCTTTCTAAATAACATTTTGCAGAATAAATAGTGTTCTGAAAGATCTGAGAGTCCAAGGTTCTCCTTTTAAACATAAGAATAGCTTGAGAAAGAGTAATTTGGGCATTGATTCTCGTCTTCACAAAGAAGCTTGCAGTATTTACACTCTAATGGAGTCTCCCTAGTTGATGGAGGCAAGCAACACCAAGAAAAAGAAATCCTTGAAATTCCTCCTTAACCTCCCACTCACCATGGCAATCAACTAAAATCTTCACAATAATCGTTCTATATATTGAGATATGACTGTTTGCATTCTACAAATGATATTCCCATTGTACGAGCAGGACTGCAGCCACTGTAAACCTTTCAGTATTTGGTTATCTGTACCAATACTTATCCCTTCAATCCTTTTCATAACTAGTTATGTATCTATATCTTTTTAAAATAAAAAAAAACTGTCCTTTTCCTGCCAATTTTCTCTCCCTTCTTCTCTGAAAGCATAGGTTCCTTGCTTGGTCCAATCACACTCCAGTACCTTGCCCGAGTGGCCAGTCTTCACAACTCGATTTAAAAATTCTCATCCTTGTGTTCGAATCCCGCCCCTCCCTATATCTGTAACCTCCTCAACCCTACAACCCTCCGAGAACTCTGACCTCTTGTGTATCCCCCCACTTCCTTCGGCCCACCAATGGTGGCCGTGCCTTCAGCTGTCCAGCTCTGGAATTAACTCCCCAAACCGCTTTGCCTCTCTACCTCTCCTCCTTTTTAAGACGCTTCTTAACACCTACCTCTTTGACCAACTGTCTGGTCACCTGCCCAAATGTCGCCTCCTTTGGGTCCGGTGTCAATTTTGGGCTGATTTTTGCTCCTGCGAAGCGCCTTGTGACGTTTTACTACATTAAAGGCGCTACATAAATGCAGGTGGTTGTTTTAGCCATACAGTGAGTGTCATCACATTATTGAACTGTGAAGAGAGCATCACAGCTAAGCCTGAAGCCTACAGATGTGAATAGAGATCAGTAGTGGGGAGTATGAGACCTAGCCTGCTTTCTCTCCTCCCTCCCTCCCCATCTACCACATGGATGTTGAGATTTCTTGTGCCCCTTCCTGTGTCAGCCAAGATGGGCGAACACAGCAGAGACTGAGGATTAAAGCTGGGACCTTCCTGGCCTGTGCGACTCTCTGGCTTAATGTGCTGAGCCATTGGAATAGCAGTCACGGATTCTTTTTTCAAATTATATTTCAAACCGCATCATCTATCCCTGGTTACAAATTGTCTTGATGGAACTGTAAAAGTTTAAAAACAAAGTCCATAAATAATAAAATGGTAACCTTCTAAAAATCTCGCACTAAGTTTAGAGAGAAGCTTATATTTTAAAAAGTTGGGGATAATTGTTTTGAAGTTAAATCTTCAGTTAATTGGTATCTTTGAAATAGATGGAAAATGCCAACTCTTTGAACTCTCAACAGCTTTCTGAATACATCAAAATCTCTCTGTTCTCCTAAAGAGGGTTGTATCGTAAATGAAGATGGCATTCTAGCAAGCAATTAACTTAAATGGAATGGTACCATGATATGCATCAAGATTATTTTACGTATCATTTTGATGGAATTGAATAATATGTTTATGTTTGTATTCAGACATGAGAGAGAATTTCTAAGCGAGATTGACTCCAGCTTTGACTGCAAGCTTCTTTTTCTCAGTTTGAAGACTGGGGCTTGTTTTTTTCCCCTCTAATTTAAATCAGAACCTTCCCAAATATGTTTTTGAGAATTCTAATTTGTCTCTGGATGGTCAGGTTCTTTTGAATTCAGATGGTTTGTCATTGATCCTGAGAAATCTTGGTTGTGTTTCATAATTTGACAATAGTTTGGGCAGAGCTGCAGAATGCTGTGCGTTGTAGATTAAAGAAGATGGAGTTCCAAAGTTGCATAATAGCTTCTAGTCTTTTTTCTTTGTGAAGCTCTTCATTAATTGAGGAGCCACACACTGTTTAAAAAAAAATTCTTAAGTATCAGCTGATCATACTATGATACTGTTTCATCATGGAGATCAAAGGTTCATGAGGGGTATTGAAGTGGCTAATGAAAATTGGTACAACTCTGTCATCTTTTGGGTTTGCCTGTGTGCACTTTTAATTAAATGACCAGGTAGGACAAATTAATACCTAACTTCAGTCATGCTTTTGACAATTAGACTGAAATGATATTACATTTTCTGAACAGAAAATTGAAGGTACCAAGGTTCTGAAGTAAGCGCTCCCCTTCATACCATTTGATAAATGATTATGGTTTCCTGTAATCTTTCTCCTGTTGCTTCACTTCCAGCCAATCACTAGTTTCTCTCTCTTATGATTAGCTTGTTCTTTTACACACATTATTAGTCTTTGGAGCTCAGAATGCTTTCGTGACCTTCTTCATTGAAACTTTCTTTCAGCTGATTTGATTGGACTTTTTACCAGTGGCTTGTATCTTCTAATCGAGCCAAAGTACCTCCAGTGATTCTGTTTGGCACATACAGCACTACTTTTGCTGTCTGTTTATTTAATTGGAATCTCAACCACTTCATAAGGTTGCTCTCCGCTTTTCCGCAAAGCAGTGCAGGTATCTGTGTATGGTTTCATTGCGTATTCACAAATGCTGATGTATTGTGGACATCTGTGATATTCATCTATATATGCTTTGGCGATTCTGTATCTATTATATTTCTACCCTGCCAGTGTCAGACTTTGATACTTAAACTTTCAAACTGTACCAGAATTTGAGTGGGCAGCATTTTTCCAGGGCTTTTACTAACACGGATGTTGTGTTCACACAACAGCCCAGGAGTGACTTTCCCTCAACTGTTGTTTTTTTTTCTCCTCAGTGGAGAAGTGTTCAGCCTCCTCTTGGTAAGTAAACAAGAAAGAAAGAACTTGTGTTTATTTATCACCTTATAATGTCCTGGGAGTGTCCCAAAGTGCTTCACAACCAATGGGTTACTTTTGAAGTGCAGTCACTGTTGTTACACAGCCAACTGCAGAAGCCAACTTGTGCACAGCTTCCACAAACAGCACATGAATGACCAGATAATCTGTTTTTGGTGCTGCTATTTAGGGAGAAATTTAACAGTGCCATAGGATATTTTGCGTCCATCTGATAAGGCACACTAGAACTTGGTTTAACGTCTCATCGGAAATTGTGAATTCAGCAGGAACTGTAACTCATCTAATTATGAGCACAATGCACTTATACCTGTTGGTTCTGAAATAAGACCACTTTATACAATGAATGACTTCTATAGTCACAGGTAGGTAAAAGGATAGCTGCATCCCTTTTTTTGCTGCTTCTTTCCTTCTTGTAGTTGGCTCATACCCATGCACCTAATGTTAGGGTAAGGATGGGGGCGGGATATTGCCAACCTGGAATATTGGTGCACTCTATGAAAATTGCACGAGACACTTTTTCACTGCTATAATCAGGTGGTCTGCGACAATTCAGGACACTTGACATGACTGTGGGCCCATGGCAGGCAGTTGCCATTCGCTTGTAGGTTTACATGTTTATATGTGTGATGCATTTTAAGTTTAAAAGAAATTTGGTTTATAAGTGCATTTATTCATGACAAAATTGTAGCCAATCTGGTATATCCTGAAAGTTGAAAAGATTTGTTTGAAATGGAGCATTGATTTTTGTATGCTGTCAAACATTTTGCCATTCAGACTGTAGTTTTAGCCACGCCTGAAGTTGCATCCGTCACTCACTTCCTATAACTGAAAGATTCAAAACTGAGCATCACATTATACCTTCGTTTTCTGTTCTATACTTCTGTGTGTTGCACATCATGCACCATGATCTCTTCACAGTAACCTCCCTGTGCAGCCAGCTTGTTGGGGCAGAATGCAGGCTATTTTTCTTCCTTTTCACCTCATTCAATGTTGAGGGAAAGGTATTTACCCAAAAATCTGAATATGTTCTCAGGTCTGCACATTGATCGAATTTTGATTCATAGTAATACTGGGAGAGGATGGGGGAAAAGAGAAACTTTTATACAGAGTAATGTATGAGTACTTAAGTACTGGCCTTATAGAAAATACTCTGAATGTATGTCTGTAAATGATGCCTTTCATTCGTTCTACATATATGCCAGTTTCTAAACGAATTATTGACATAACCTGCTTCTAAAGCTTTACCATTGCCAATTTCTCCACAGGGTGTACTGGACAGGATCTCTCAGATCCAACCAAAACTTATTTTTTCAGTTGAAGCGGTTGTTTACAATGGTAAAGAACATGATCACATGGAGAAGCTGCAGAATGTGGTGAAAGGTAAATTGAGTTTCATTACTTGCGCCTGTTTGTTATGATATGCACATCTTGTTAAGCATCGTGGACATGGACCATAAGTTACTGATTTATTTATTGGGTCTGTGTGGACAGCAATGGTTAGGTACAATCAGTGTACATTAGAATACATCCTAATTACATCGAATTTACAGCACAGAAACAGGCCATTCGGTCCAACTGGTCTGTGCCAGTGTTTATGCTCCACACGAGCCTCCTCCTACCCCATTTCATCTAACCCTATCAGCATATCCTTCTGTTCCTTTCTCGCTCATGCACTTAACTAGCTTTCCCTTAAATACATCTATGCTATTCGCCTCAACTACTCCATGTGGTAGCGAGTTCCGCATTCTATCTCCTGAATTCTTTATTGGATTTGTTAGTGACTATCTTCTATTTATGATCCCTAGTTTTGGTCTCCCCCCCACAAGTAAAAACCTCTTCTCTATGCCTACCCTATCAAACCCCTTCATAACTTTAAAGATCTCTATTGTGTCACCCCTCAGCCTTCTCTTCGAGAGAAAAAATGGTACTAAAAAAAACTAATGGCACCATTGAATCTTGTGAAAGTGGAAAGAGATATAGGACTTTGTTTCAATCTTCCTTGTAGTACTTCTCCTCAACTTCAGTATCAGTCAATACCCATTGCCCATGTTTAGTAATTCCTTTTTTTTTCTGGATGAAAATTGACAAATACACTTCAAATCTTCAAGGAGTAAATTCTTAGGCCCAACCATCTTCAGCTGCTTCATCAATGACCTTCCCTCCTTCATAAGGTCAGAAGTGGGGATGTTCACTGGTGACTGCACAGTGTTCAGTGCCATTCGCAACTCCTCAGATAATGAAGCAGTTCATGTGCGCATGCAGCAAGACCTGGACGACGTTCAGACTTGGGCTGATAAGTGGCAGGTAACATTCGCGCCACACAAGTACCAAGCAATGACTATCGCCAACAAGCGATCATCTAACTACCACCCCTTGATATTCAACGACATTACCATCATGGGGGTCACCATTGACCAGAAACTTAACCGGACCAGCCACATAAATACTGTGGCAACAAGAGCAGGTCAGAGGCTGGGTATTCTGCAGTGAGTGTCTCACCTCCTGACTCCCCAAAGCCTTTCCACCATCTACAAGGCACAAGTAAGGAGTGTGATGGAATACTCTCCACTTGCCTGGATGAGTGCAGCTTCAACAACACTCAAGAAGCTCGACACCATCCAGGACAAAGCAGCCCGTTTGATTGGAACCCCATCCACCACCTTAAACATTCACTCCCTCCACCACCGGCGCACCATGGCTGCAGTGTGGACCATCTACAAGATGCACTGCAGCAACTCACCAAGGCTTCTTCGGCAGCACCTCCCAAGCCCGTGACCTCTTCCACCTAGAAGGACAAGGGCAGCAGACGCATGGGAACACCACCACCTGCAAGTTCCCCTCCAAGTCACACACCATCCTGACTTGGAAGTATATCACCGTTCCTTCATCGTCGTTGGGTCAAAATCCTAGAACTCCCTCCCTAACAGCACTGTGGGAGTACCTTCATCACACGGACTGCAGCGGTTCCTGAAGGTGGCTCACCACCACCTTCTCGAGGGCAATTAGGAATGGGCAATACCGAGGGTGT